>JAPYYT010001851.1:0-31989 GCA_030522565.1 Ceratosolen corneri
TTTATTTATTTACTATATATTTTATAAACCATCAAATATATTGCAAATATATTAAAAATTTTATAAAATGCATGTTTTTATCTAGAACAGAAATAAGAAATTTAATTTTAAAAAAGTTATAATCCATAAATGTGTGTATGTGTTAAAAATGTTTAATTCTATCCTTAAAATAGTATTTGCTTTATATATGTTTTTATTGATTATGTATTATATTAACTTATTATATTAACGTACATGCATATATATACATGCATATATGCAAAATTATTTACTAAATATTTATTTATTTACTATATATTTTATAAACCATCAAATATATTGCAAATATATTAAAAATTTTATAAAATGCATGTTTTTATCTAGAACAGAAATAAGAGAATTTATTTATTTACTATATATTTTATAAACCATCAAATATATTGCAAATATATTAAAAATTTTATAAAATGCCTGTTTATATCTAGAACAGAAATAAGAAATTTAATTTTAAAAAAGTTATAATCCATAAATGTGTGTATGTTTTAAAAATATTTAATTCTATCCTTAAAATAGTATTTGCTTTATATATGTTTTTATTAATTATGTATTATATTAACTTTATAATTTGTTTTGTGCGTGTATTCTTAATATTATAAATTATTAATAAAAATTTGACGAATAAAATAAGATTAATTTTATATTTATGACTATTTAATTTTTATATTTATGTATATTATTAATAGCGATTAGTACAGGTTTGTAATTCCACTAAAATTAAATTAATAAAACTACATATTATATTACATTATGTCTCAAACTATTTTATTTAAATTAAAAAAAACAATACTTTAATTGATTATTGTCAAAAAATAATAACTGCAAATATATTTCCATTAATACATACACAATAACAATAATACATTTTTTTACATTTTTATAATTTATTTATTATAATATACCACACAGTCTATTTTACTATGATAGAGAGTAACTAAGTAATATTTCCACCCATATTTTCATGGTATTTATATGAATAAAATTCACATAATAATAACGTAAAGCTAGATTAATTAATTTACAAGAAAATAAGAATATTACCTAGACCCGCAACCATTGAACGAGCCCTAGCTCGACCAACGCTAAGTGTAGTTTTTGGATCTCTACGTGGAGGCACGGGAGCAGGCGATCTGCCGAGGGTTCCGCCTATGGCTATATTGTTATTGGTTTTACGGGGCAACGTTGCATATTGCCTCTGAAACAGCTGACTAGTTTGGAAGGCAGCTGTCGATTGCAAATTCGGAAGATTTATCACTGGTGACACCACTGCCATACGTACCAGCTCGCCTGATTTCCTGATCAAGTCAACCACGTGCTCGTGCAGGGACATCGTTACATCTTCCCCATTTATCTGTTCGTCATTTGCTTTTATTATTTCAAAATAATCTCATTATTTCAAAGGTCTTACAATAATATGATAATAATATGACAATAATACGACCGAATTCATTCGTGTAGTATCCAAATAGTAAAAGTAAATAATGTAATTTTTCATACTAATATTTGAATATCAAAATTTGAAAATATGAATAAAATAAATATTAAATATAAATTTAAAAAATATATTGATACATTTTCATTGTAATATTGAAAATTAATTATTTTTCTATACGAGTTTATGAAAAGTTAAGTAGAAGATGTGTTTTATCTAAAGATATATAACTGAATAAAATAATAAATATATTATATAATATTTCACTTTTTACATCGTAAAGTAAGATTAAAATATATCCCATAACTAATAATAAATTAAACGTTGAAAGGTTTTTCGGACGAATTTACGTACATTATAATTCTTATATTACATACTTGAATAAGAAAATCTCCTTTGCGTAGGCCTGCAAGATCAGCTACACCACCTTTGTCAACATCATCTAGATATTGAAGAGCTGGATACCTGGTGGTCAACGTCAGTTCTGTAAGGTTAGTTGTGGATTTAGCACCACGTAAAACAAATCCAAAGCCTTTCTGCGAACGGTGAAGAATAACTGTGCGTGGTTCTGACGTTATTCTGAAATAAAATAATTCGAAATTATTAATTGTTGATTAATTCATTATAATTATGCAATCGAAACTTTATTTTCATAAATTTTATTTGAATTTGTCATTTCATTACTACTTGATACAAAGAAAAATATTTGTATTTTAGAAATATTTTAATACCTTGCTGATAAATTTAATATATAAAACAAATAGATATTTGAGAAAGCCTTATAGATAGATAAACCCAAGATTATACCAAATTAATATTATATAAATATAATATTTTTATATAAATAAATATTATATTTTACAAAAGTAATTATATAAATTGTCAATGCTTTTAGTTATATATTAAATGACACTAAAAAATTAGTTAGCATATATATTTTATACCAAATGTAATACATTTTTTCTTTATTTGTCTTTCTAAAATGCAAATATTCGAAGTAAAGCAAAATGATACATAGTTACAAGAATATCAAGTAAAGTTTCAGAAATATATCAATTACTTATAATAATCATCAATTATACTCGTTTTAGTATGTATTTTCATCTATTATTTTTCATTATTATTTAAATATTCTACCTTCCACATGAAGTTTACTCTACAGCAATATCTTATAATTTAAAAAGTAATTTATTAGTTTAAAGTAAAAAATAAGAACAAATGATAATCTTCTATAATGAAATCATTTATATCAATAATAAATATAATATATCTAGGAATTTGAATACAAAACAAAAGGATTAAATATCAAGGTAAATGTGCCACAATCATACTAAATCTCAACATATACGTAAATTTAATATAATATTTGAATAAATAGTAAGAATAAAATGTTTAATAAATAAATTACTATAAAAAGCTATAAATAACATTTTATGTAACTATGTATCACGTAGTAATAAAAAATAGTATTTAATACTTAAACATATACATTCATAAATATATTTTATACCGTAATTGATATCCACATGAAATTATCAATTAAATTAGAAATTATATATTATTTTATTATTGAAACCATTTATAATAAACAATTAATACAAATAATAGCAATAGTATTCGTTTATTTATTCAATAGCATCTTTGATTGTATATTACATTTTTATCGCATGCCTACGATCACAGAATGGTTACATGTTCAAATAGATTATAATTATTATTTATAAAAAAATAAAAGATAAATACAATAGATCTGAATAACATCGAACTTTTGCACAATTTAAACGTATGTTCTCACGATTTTTTTAATCTAGGAGCAGTGGCAAAATACTTGTGCTGCGACTCCCGACGACCCAACACCCGGCTTCTGTTCACCACCGCCACTGCTGCCTCTCTTGCAACTGTCTGTGAACCGAGCGGTATCGTCGTATGTCGTAACCTGACCTCCTGCACGCAGTGAGCTGGAAAGAGTCCATTACCCTGACCGCGCAATACACCTTCAAGCAGGCCACAGTCCGTTGCGCCAATCACTTTATGGACACATGAAATTATTATTTTCTTTAGTGATAGTACAATCTCATTCTAGTTATGATCGATATCGATGTGAACGTTTTTAAGTTGTATAATGCAATAAAATTAAACATTCTTTTAAGCTATTATTTAATTATTATATCTTTATATATATTTTTATTATAATTTTAAATTGGCTTTTTATATTTTTTAAATATTTTTGTTTTATAATTAAATGTAATTAAATCAATATTTCAATTTAATTATAGTTAAATAAACATTTATTATCAAATATATTTTGTTATTCCTAAGTATTTTCCATATAACATAACTTGAAATTTGTTTAGTTTCCATTTTATATTTTAATGTAAAAAAGTGGATGAAAATTTGTGCCCAAGTGTTACAAAATCATATTTACAAAATCATAAATATGAAATAAAACTATATATATATATTGCATTTGTGTTTTGGAACAATAAAATATTTCATAGAGTTTAATAAGTGTCATAGATATGAAGAGAGATATTTCTCAAATGTTAACAGTATAATGTTTTGAATTTATATAAAAGGAAGTTTTATTGAAAAATGTATGATTAAAATATATAAACCTACTTTTTAATAAACTTCGAATAAAAATATACGCTGCAATGTTGTATACTCGAGATTTTCAAAAGTACACATAAAATAAGAAAGGGTGTAATTTTTCATTTAAAAAAAAATAAAGTAATAATTGTTAGTTGATAACCCAAAAATAAAAGTATAGATAATTTGGAAACAGTTACCGTTAATGTTCAATAGTCTATAATTTGATGTAATAAAAAACTAAAGTATTTATCAATCACTTACCGATATTTATTATTCGAAACATCTTAAAAATTATACTGACCTTCAAGTATCTCGCCTTGGTTAATATTCAAATGTCCAGGTATACTGCTGGTGTATCCCTCAGTGCAAACGACAGTTGTACCGGGTATCAATAATGAATTATTAGTGGTATCAGATTGAGAAGTTCCGACGCCTGAACTGTCGCTGATGACGTCTGAAGTCGTATCACCAAGGCTTTTGTCTGGAACAATCGGGCGCGAGCCAGTGCCGCATGATGTCAGAAATGTATCCATTATGCGCATATACGACAATTACCCTGTTCTTATTTTTCACTTTTGTCTTTCCATCTCGCATAAAATGATTAACGTAGGTACTGATAAGAAAAGATTACGATGTATACTACAGTATTATCGATATACGATTACATTACCCAGAGAATATTTTTCTTTCTATTCATTTAGATATGTACACACTTTTGTACGTACAATTCTGCAATAATTTGTGAGCATTGGCGTAGCAAAGTTTTAAATCTGGTACTACGAAAATTATGTTTTTCGAAGAATTGTTGATATGCAACATTTTTTAATTTGCATATTAATGCTGTTAAAAAAAATGGATATAAATATTTATATATTAATCTTTCTAATCTATGAAATATTCAAATGAAATAATTTTATCAAACTTAAACATCCTAAAAATGTTCAATATATATAGATTATATTTATTTAATTCTTACATTATATCATTATATATTCAATACATTAAACCTAATACACAACTGGGATACATATAATATTATAATAATAATTATTATAACAATTATAATGATAATAATAATGATTATAAAAATTATAATGATAATAATAATTATTATAAAAATTATAATAATAATAATTATTATTATAACATAACGAACGATTTATTTCAGAAAATCTAATGATTAAATAAACAAATTTTACGTTTTACATTTACCTTTCTCAAATATAATTGCAGTCTATTTTTAAAAACTTATAAATAAAAAATCGATTATTATTTTTAAATTAAGTTATGAGCATTAATTTAATTTAAAAATGGCCTTTTCTGTAATCATATGAAAAATTGCTCTACTATTCAATATTGGTTACATTTACATTTACCTTTTTACATTTACCTTTCTCAAATATAATTGCAGTCTATTTTTAAAAACTTATAAATAAAAAATCCATTATTATTTTTAAATTAAGTTATGAGCATTAATTTAATTTAAAAATGGCCTTTTCTGTAATCATATGAAAAATGCTCTACTATTCAATATTGGTTAATCAATATAATCTTTATTTTCACGGTAATAAATGCTTGAAAATAATTGAGGTTATATTTTTAATTCATATAATAAATTCGAAAACCATGTCATCAAATAAAAATAGACAGTTATTTTACTTCAAATTGTACAAAAATGATACTTTTACATAAAATAAGGTAAAATATTCTTACGCACACACAAATTATACAACTTTAACTTTAAGACACATCAGATACATAAGAATATCAATATTTTAACATTATTATTATATAATTATTATACAATTTGAAAATAAAATTTTTTAAATATTACCTTGATTAGTTATAAATGAAGTTTTATCATATTTTATCATTAAAAAATAAAGTAATATTACCCTATATTTATCAATTTCAGAATTTTTTAAATATTACCTTGATTAGTTATAAATGAAGTTTTATCATATTTTATCATTAAAAAATAAAGTAATATTACCCTATATTTATCAATAAAGTGTAGTTTATTAAACTGAATATTAAAACAAATAATAATTAGCGCATACTTAGTGTTCTCACTTTTAAATCTTATATATTTACAAATTACTTTTGTTTTTCAGAAGTAGATATTTGCTTATGTTTAAAAGCAAATAAAAATATAAGTATAAGTAAATATATACTGTAAGTTTATTAAACTTTCGCCTTTAACATAGAAATTTTTAATCGTTGTTACTTTTTTTACTTTCATGGTGTTTCTGTAATTATGTATTTTCCTTACAAATGATATGGAAGTTAATATTATTGCAAAACACAATCTATAATTTAATATAAAAATGCTTTTTTATTTTTATTTTTTAATTAAAAATTTTCTTTGTAATCTTTATAAACCATGTATTAATTAGAGATAAATATTTTTATTTTTCAATCAGTACATTTTAAATTGTAAGCGAAGAGAAGAAAATTATAATTTACCACTGTTTTAGAAACATAAAATATTGAACTACTAATTGATAATATTGAAAATCAAATTAGAGAAAATAACTAACTAGTATATTATTCAAAATTCTTATACATAACATTCTAACAAATAGATGGATGTGACTACATGAATAATATTTAGTAAATGTAAATGAGAATTATGATAAAACGGTTATAAAAAATATTCTAAGACTAAAAATCAATCATAACATCTATGTTTATAAATTATTATAAAAATTCTACGATTATAAAACTAAATAAGTATGGAAAATTAAAATTCTAATAAAACAAATATGATATTTCTGTATATAAAATATCTAGTGCAAAGGAATATATAATCAACGAATTTAATTTCTTTTATTTTTGCACATCAAAGCTTAATAACACTGAAAAACGACATTCTTCATTTTACACGTAAGGTAAAATCACTACCTCCAGTAGAAAATATTTTGCTCTAGCATTAATGCGCGAGTTTCTTGATGATGTTGACACGTATTACAGAGAGATGTCAAATTCTTCCACTTCCGAATTGTTCCGGATGAATCTCGGATGAGACTTTTTTGAATAAAAGGAATGAAAAAGAAAGATATAAAAATAAAAATAGAGAGAGAGAGAGAGAGAGAGAGAGATTAAGAAAAACAAAAAATAAATTACAGAAAAAGGATAAATCATAAACACATTGCTTAAATATTTCATTATCGTTGTGTTAAATATATGAAATAAAATATGCTCTCCAAGTTACTTTATTATATATATTTTTTTGTGACATTTTGATACCAAAATAATTTTTTTAATCTTCAAATGGTGTTTCAAATCGTGCCCTTACACTTTTTTTGTTAATCATCACTTTATTTTTAATATTTGAATCCATTTTTTTAATTGCTGAAAATAAGACTACTATACTGTATAGATTGAAAGGTCTGCCATCTACTTTCTATAATAAGTTTTAAATATAATTACAAAAATATAATAAATCAAACAAATAGATAATTAAATATTACAAATATAAGTTATTTATTGAAAGATTTTTAATATTTCAAGTGAATAATTATAACTGACTTTCGATATATTTGCCTCAGCCTTTTTTGATAGACAAAACAGTTGGAGAAAAAGGCAGAGAATAAAGATGAAAAGAGAGAGACAGAGAGACCTTTGGAGGGGGGGTGAAATGAAAATTTCGAAAAATGTACCTGTAACAATGCTGGCCGAGTCCTCGATAGAAGGTTGATTGCTGCCCTCGGAAAGACTGGAGCTCGCGGAACTAAATGGTGCTAGGCTCCGACTGCTCGGCGATGGTGAGGGCGGCAAATCCATCGGTTTGAAACCGAGGACGCCGCCCCCAGCCTGTATGTCAAGTCGATGTTGGAGCTCGATCCGATGCTCCTGTAGCCTCATTAGGCCGCCTACCCGCACGTTCTGATAGTGCTCGCCACTCGGTAATCTTTAAAGGATTTTTGCATACGCGCAGGCGTTTACATCACCATTGCATGTTCTTCAATCTCAGTATTCATTACTTTCAGTATTCGCAATTCGGTCTTAACACCATGGATTGTCACTCAACTTAATATTGAACTAATGACTTCCATGTCTTCTGTTTTTCTCAAATGTTTTTTCTCTTTTCATTCATAATTATACTAAGAAACACGGAAAATAATATAGAATTCAATTTTTATAATAAAATATTTGCATGTATATAATATGTTGTGTAATATATGATACATCATAATTATAATATAAACGTTACTTTTCTAAATATTTTCTATTTTACATATAATTTTTATTATTTTAATTGAAACAAAACTAGATTTGAGAACAGTGTTTTTAATATGAATAATAAGTAATATAATTTATGAATTAAATAAAATAATCTTATTACACTAAAACTATCTTTATTGCAAAATTTGATCTTAGCACAAAAGAAATTTGTAAAATACAAGACTATTGTATGTATCCAATTTGTAAAATTATTCATTTTATAGTATTTTTTAATTTTTAAGCACTATATATAAGAATAACTTACGAATTGTTTCATTTAAAAATATATAAGTGTTTATTTGGGAACATGTCACTATTTATCTATTCCAAAAATAAATTAGTAACAAATTTACAGATTAAGACCGAATTATAAAAGTTATGTTTCAGTCGGAGGTAGGCGTAAATTGTCTTTGCAATCGCGATTGCAGATTTTGGAAAGCTATTAGTGGATTGAATACTAAAAAGGATTTTACTTGATATTATAAAGGTTCTAATATTAATAATAAAGTTTATAATTTTACAACAATAATAATTATAATATTATGACATAGTTATAACGAAATAATAGATGAATAAATTAAAAGTTTCCAACAAATTTTTTATTTACGATTAAATAATACGATAATAAAGAAAAAAGTAGAGGAGAAAGGCAGTAATATCCTTTCATCATAGTTGATATATAGAAGAGACTGAGTTTAATTATATATTCAGCCTATTAATTGCAATCATACTGAATTCATATTTTTAATCTAATAATAATTAATAATTTAAAATAATTTAAGTACTTTTAATTGGACCGCATACTCAAAATTATTTAAGTTAATTATATAATTATATTTTAAACAGATACAAAAATTGAATTAATGTTTACCTTAAGTGTACCTAGTAAATCGATTTAATATGTGTAAAATTCTATTTAAAATTTTTTCCATTTTTTAAAAGCGCGAGGATGCATAAACTCAACCTCTTAGAGCAAAGACAGTTTATGCTTACCTCGCAGCGTGATCCCCGAGCTGCGTAGGACTTTGATAATCCAAATTCAATCTCTGCTGTTTGTGCTGTTCGGACGGAATTCTATGGATGATACTCGTAGTTATACTTGATGCAATAACAGCAGCACTTCCCTGTTGATGCTGCTCTTCAATAGATAATATTCTGTTGAGACACCTGTGATGCGAGTTAGTCCTCGGCATTATATCATGATTGTGCTGATGTTGATGCTCAGTTGATGTAGACATTATTGTTGCAGAATTGGATCGATCCAAACTGCCAGAGACAAGGTATGCATTGGCTGATGAAACTACCCGACTGGGATTGCTGCTAGTCTCGTAATGTTCAGCACAAGGGAAAGAATTGTTCGCTGAGCTCGAATTCGACAGAAGCGATATTGACATATCAATCGGTGATGAGGGTGTAAAGAATCGATGATACTCGGAAGTCGCTCCCTGTAGCCTGGTGAGGGTGCCGATGTTGCCAGTGGAAATATTCGTTGAAAGGCTGCCAAAAGCCACCGAGCGCCTCTTTGGATTGTAGCGTGGAGGGCCCTTGAACGGCACTGCAAATTCATCATCGTGTCCATACAATTAGTTGATTGATTCTTTGAGCGGATTATTCTTTGACTTTTGCTTTTCGTTGGTGTCGATTTTTTCAAATTTCTGCTTTCTATCTAATATTCATTTTTCAGTTTCTCTTCTTGTTTGTTCGTTCATTTTTTTACATTCTTTTAATCCTTTACATTTTCATTAATGTTAGAGAACAATTATCAACGATTGAAAAACGATAAAGTTTACAAAATATTTTGTATTTTTATTTGAAATCTACTTTTAAAAATCATTCATTCGAGTACAAGTTAGTGGAATTTGATTATTGTAATTTTCATTTTAGTTTTCATTTTAGATTTTTAATTTTATTTTAAACTGATTTCTATATTGAAATAAAAAATTATTTTTAACATTCAATTTTATATATTGATTTTCATACTTTTGTATCAAAAATAAAAAAATTGAATAACTTTTTCAAAATTTACGACTGAATATAAAATTTTATTGTATTCAAATTGTAATTACTAAAATTAAAAGAGTAAAATAGTTCTATTAAACAATAAAAAATAGTAATTAATTGTAATGATTAAAAAGTAAATAATGTAAAAAATGTTAGTTATACAACAATATATTATAGTACTATTAATTACAGATTAAATTTTATATTTTTATATCCTATAATCTAAAAATAGTATTACTAAATGTATTGCTTTGATCAAATTTTTAATTTTTCAATCAATTCTATATAAAAAAAACATTTACACTATAATTCTATATAATAATAGATTAATAACTGATTTCCATTAAATTCTTAAATTAAAACTGATAAATAATAAGTTGTATTACTAATGTTTAGTATTTAATGTTTAACTACATTTAAAAAAAAGCGATTAATGAAAAATATATAAATCGAGTAATTTCACTCTAATATATTTAAAAAATTGAAATTCACTGGAACAATAATCAATAAAATTTATAGTTTATCTAATTCTAATTATATTAAATTTTAATATAAGGGTATTTCAATATAAAAATTAACATTTTCATTATAATTAATCATTAATGATTAATCCAATCATTTATTAAATCTGAAAATTCCAAATGTGTATGATTCATTCAATATTAAACCTTGCAAAAATAAAAGATAAATCTATTTATAAATTATTTTTAAAAACCTTCAAATATTTGTATGAATATGCAAATATGCAGAAACCCTCGTATTAGTAAAATTAGATTTTACAAAGTTGTACTTCTAGATTCATTAATATTATAAAGCCATAATAACGAAACACGGAACAGTTTAGTTTATATATCATTCAACAGAAACGGGCAATTAATCAGTATATTAAAAAATACATGAAAAACATAATTCAATTACTATTAAATTTATAATAACACAATAATAACTATTTTTAATTAATATAGTTATAATATTAATGAAGTATATAATCGTTCAATTTGAATTCCAAATATACGTATAAAAATAGTTTTTTGTTAAAATATATCAATATCATTGATTAAAATTGTGTTTACATCATACAGAATTTCAGATTTTAAATGTTAAATAAATCTTTTCAAAGAACCTCTATATTTAAGACAAACTATTATAAAATAAATATAAACACTTTTATATTTAATTGGTATATTAGAAAAATCTGTTTACATGTAATTTAATAACCGATAATTGATTACATAATAATACTGAATATGTATTTTAAATATTGTTGGTTCGTTTTTTAATTCCGAACTGTTAATTGTATATATAACTAATTATATAACTAAAATTAATCATTTTTATTAGTTCATTCTTTTGCTCTGGTAATTTTTCTTGGAATTTGATTCATTCGTATACAATGCCTATCGTAAAAATCTTATAGGTCATTTCAGGATTATTATAACTATTATATGTTCGTGTGTTATATCGATCATTTTGTTATTCCATATTTTATTTAGTATGCAATATTTATGCATTACATTATATATATATATATATAATAATAATAATAATAATAATAAAGTTAACTATTAATTGTCTTTTGTAAAATTATATATATTTACACATCATATTTATTTAATATATTCAAACAATAATTACACTGAATAACTTGTTTTTTATCAAATTTTCAACATTTTTAATATTTTGTTTCATTATTTTTTGTAAAAATAATATCTTTACTTAATATAAAGAATTGTATGTATGCATATGTATATACATATATATTAATTATCTTAAAGAAATCTAAAAAGTTAAAATAGCCGAAGAAATTATAATTGGAATTATTATTATTTAAAAGTTTTTTTTGATATTAACTAACGTTTACACAATGTAATAAATTTAATTTATAATTTTTAAATAAATTTGAAATCTAATTAATAATATACTTAATTTGTATTTATATATAATAAATTTATGTTTTATAAAAATAAGTGATTTTTAAAAATGAAAGAAACTTACATAATTTGTATTTAAAAAATTCTAGATTAAGAATAATTTTATTTTTAATAAGATTTAATATATTGATTAATTGCGAAGAGAGTTACAAATGTGGATAATATAAGATCGCAATAACCTTTACAATTATCTATTGGCATTAACTATACGCGTAAGGGTCGTAAGCGTGTCTAATTATATATAATAATAATTCTAATAAGCACCTAAATTGGTAAACTACAATATGTGGATAGTTATGAACGTGCGCACTCGTGCAGAGAACTGCAAAACTACAAAGAAGATGCAAAGAGGTAGCAACATGCAAGCATTGAATTCTCTCTCTTTCTCTCTCTCTCTCTTTCTTTCTTTCTATGCTCTTTCTATGTTGATAACTTCACTTCCTCGTGTATGACTAATATAATTGGAGTGAAAACACATTATTTTTTGATAAAATATTAAATAAATTTACTTAATAAACTTTGTTAAAAATAAAAAATATATATAATGTTATTGAAATAGAATGAGAGTATCTAAAAGATAATGAGAATTATGAAAGTAAAATATAAAAATTACATATATGCCTAGTTAAATTGATTACAAAGATAAACAAACAACATGATTATTATTATTATATTTTTTATTATTTTTTATAATTTTTTTCCTGATTATATCGAAATAATTTGGATAATTTAACTGCATAGAATATAAAATAAAAAAGTGAAAGTAATTATATATAGTGATATTCATGATATGGTGTTTTTTTTTTTTTAAATACTAGTAATCTGTCTTCGACTGTGATGTACGACATTTCTCTTTGAAATGATAACCAAGTAAGTCTAAATGTAATTCCTTTAAAGACATAGTACCATAAATGCAAAAAAGAATAAAAAACCTTGCAATTAATAACATAAAATGAAGAAAAAAGAGTATAAGCTAAAAAGAGTCCATTTAGTTGTATGTTAAAACTCACCAACTTCATTAGACCGATAGTTCTTAATGACATCGGCAAGTTCCATGTTTCCTGCTATCACTGCAACTTGATAAGGCGTTTGATTCGCGAAGTTGAGAGCATCCTTTTGAGCTCCTCGAAACAAGAGTTGCCTGATGCATGAAGAGTCAATGTTGTTAACCGCACAGATATGAAGAGGTGTATTTCCAGATGCATTGCGCGCGTTCATATCTGCTCCGTAAAAGAGTAAGTGGTCTAGGTGCTGGACCAGATTGTTACGACAAGCCTATCATAAATCAAATGGAAGATTAATATTTGTTGTGTTATAAAAAGAAAGTGTTATCCTTCATAGTATTACAAAATATTAGAAATATTCAAGAAGCAACCATGTACATTTTCTTCACTATCCAAGGCTCTGGTATAAACAAATAATCAAATAATCAAATAATTTATTACTAATTATAAAAAAATTTCTGTTTGAGGTTTATCAATTTATAATTTATTCTTCTAAATTCTCTTTTCTTTCTAATTTTCTTTCTATTCTCTTTTTAAAATACAAAAAACATACTTTAAAAAATATTTCTACTTTATTTATATGTTACTATTTTCTTTATATAATCTGATTAACTATAGCTAAATATAATAATTAATATCAATATTTTCGCGTTATATCGAAACTGAATAGCTAAAAATATAGAAAATATGAGTCATATATGGATATTAGGGACTTCTATATTTAATATTCTAAATTTAATATTATTTGAGTATCTCGAAATATATATAGAATAAAATAATAGTCAATAAAATTAAATATTTTTTTAAAGATATTAAAAAATTACTGAATATTTATATTTTTAAATTATTTAAATTGATTTCACTAACTAGAACTTTAAATATTAAATTTAATCTTGCTTACAATGATATTTATTAAGCTCTAAATCTATGAAATATGACTTAGTTATTAAAAATTTGTTTGTATTAGGCTATTACAGTTTATAACTTTCATACTTGAAAGATCTAGTATTAAAAATATTAAAAATTATTTAAATTTTATTATTTAGGCAAAAATGAGACGAGGAAAAAGCGATAATATGCATGTAAAAGCAAATAAAGATATACAGATGAATTACATCTAACCAAACATAATCAGAATGTAAATGGAATGTCAATACAAAAATATATTCAGCTGGTAAGCATTTTAGAATTTTCCTAACTATTCTTTTTATTTACACGTATTTATCAAGTAATCATTTAGATGTAAAATGCACTCTTCTGTACGATTATTAGATCCCTTATGAATATTCTACTTTTCTACTTACATCCCCTCTGCTGATGAGAATATTCTTTGCAAACCCTTTTGAATGGAATGCACAACTTTCTTTTCTATTACATTTCTCTGAGTTGATTTTATTTATTTTCATAATTAATCTTATGTCATAAAAAATTCGTACTTAACCAACAGTACTTTTTAGACTTTTATATTTGAAATTGATTGTATTTACTTCCGCGTGTATAGCATATACAAAGATATGTATATTTATATACATTTTTTACATTTTCATGTTTATATCTATATATAGACATATCTATGCGATTATATTAATATATACATTATATCATTTTAAAATATCGCGATTGAATCTAAATTAAAGTATCATTAATTAAGTTGAAAATTTATTATTATTTTAATTCAATTTGATTTTAATAAAACAAAAATTAAATATGTTTATGAAGCATTATTTTTTTATAAACGTACTAAAACAATCCAAACATATTAAAACGTAAGAATTATTTTTAGAAGGTAATGGAAGAATTTGAAAAAATATTCTTGTAATTATGTTACAATACTCACCTGGTGAACCTCTTGCCATCCTTGTAAATCTTGAGCCCCAATGGTTGCATGATCATGCAGCAATGTCTCACACAACATAGGATCGGTCTTGTATATAACACTGTAATAAAGGGGCGTGAGTCCCTTTGTATCTTTATAGTTCGGACTAGCGCCGAGCTCCAATAGGGTCTTCACAGCCTCAAGATTGTTGCGCTCAACTGCGCGATGAAGCGCCGTGAGCCCTTCCCTTGTTCTATAGTCGAGAAGGGCGCCTCCATTTACCAGTGCTATAACCACTTTCGATGACTTCTTTAAAGTCATCGCTAGAGTTAACGGCGTTTCTGTTTTAGATTATAAAAGCCTTTTTTTAATACTTGGAACTTTTGATGTTGTATAATATAATTATAATTTGTTTAATGAATAATTAACATTGAATACAAAATGACGACTTAAATTATGTAAATTTACCTTGATATAAGTAATTTTTATCGTCATATAAAAAGTGTTATTTAAGTTATTTAAGTGTTTTAAATCTAACCAACATTTTAGTATTAAAATAGCATTAATTGATAAAAATATTTCAGTTTTTAATACACACTATTTAAATTTTAATATTATTATTTATATACAGTATGCTTTCTTATAAAATTCATTTAACAAGATTTTAAATGCAATAAACATTAAATATTTTTTAAAAATATATTCGAATATCAATTATTAAATAAATATTTAAATTTCATCATACTAAGAAAAAATTTATTAACAAATCTAATGTTTTATATTCAATTTAATACAAAAAAACTTACATACATGTTAGTGATCAAGTTCCGAAGTAAGAATGTAAATATGCTATCTCGTATCTAATAATTAATTTTAATAAAATATTTTCTTACGAGGTTGTTAAAGTACGTAGATTCATATTAAAACCGTTTTGCATAAAAATTTCTCAACAAGATAATTGTAATGAGAATTATTATAGAACCGAAAACCAATCAATATGTGTATCCATCTAATTAAAAACTTTTCAATTTATATACACATTCAAAAAACAAAATAAAAGATACTGTTACTACTGAGCAAGGAAATTCTATCTAAATTATTTGATAAACTCCTTCTTAGGCGCGTTGGCTTTGTGCAAATATGACCTTGGTTAGTGGACTTCGTCCTTTGCTCTAAGCATGAGTTTTCTCGAGTAGGAAGTATCTTCGCCGCTCAGAAATAATGCATGGGGTCCAAGTAACGGTTATTCAAGATCAAACGAGTTTTCTAGTAGAGCCATTGCTGCTTCTCTTTTTTCAGAGGTGCGAGCAACCATCGCTAACTCTGTACAGTTGGCTGTATCGTTATGCGTCGAGGTTTTGGTCTACATTGGTATTTCATAGCATATGAGATTAACGTAGTTAATATTATTAAATGTACCAAAATTAAAAATTTTTAGTATGATTTTATCAATACAATGAACCAAACCAATTCAAATTTTCAAATTAATTACATTAATATGTATAAATAATAATATATTTCAAACTAATGCACTAGGTAAAATGAATCATGCATGTATGCGTATGTGTGTATGTGGGTTTAGTTATATTTCAATTGGATGTCTGGACAATTTATTCATGAATTTAAAAAAGTATGAGTGTAGCAAATTTTTCTATACGGAGCTTACGTATTCAGTAATTAATATTAGTCACAGTAAAATAATAAATATTTAAAATTCTATATATATTAAAATAAAATTTCGCTAATTCGCCTTAAAATCTTAATTTAATAATGCTTCAACTTTTTACTTAAAAAATATTCGCGTAAAATATTGATTTTATCTAAGTTAATTCTTTACTAGTAAAATTTTTACACGAAAGTCTTTTAAATCCATTTATTATCTATTTAATCCATACTTCAATATAATAAAAAATATTTTTGTAAAATTCAATAATTATTGCAATAAAATCATGAATTATAAATATTTAAATACACAAAATGAAATTCTTAATAAAACAAATATAGTGTGATACAAGATTTTTCAATACATTAAATAACGTTATATTATTATTTTATCACGTTGAATACAACTTTTAATAATATAAATTTAATTTTAACAACATAATTATTTAAAAGAATTTTGAATACTATATCATATATACTTAAAAATAAATAATAATTTTAAATATTTATTCGTGAATATTTACAATTATTAACATATTTTTGTGGAACAGTGACCACATGTAGATAAATGATTTTATTTTACATTCTTTTAAAATGGTAAGCACGAAATAAAAAATAATTAATACTTTTAATATTTGAAGATCTGACCTCATTTTTCCGTCTTCTTTTAACCACAAAACTTAATTATATAGCTTACCACCAGTGTCTTGGCAGTGAAAGTTCGGGTCTAGGCCCTTACCGCACATCTTGGAGATTTTTTCGACTTGGCTGTTGGTCACGTAATCTAGTAACCGTCGAATATTCGTTCTCGTATGCATGGCTTTTAACTGTTTCTCGTCAACGTGCAACATTTTGTAAACTCTTCTTTTGTATTTAAGCTGAAGAACAAAAATAAAGGAATCTTTTAGTATAACGTTATAAAGTTTAAATGAAGTAATTAAAAATTCAAAAATATTTCTTTATTATAACGATATAAAATTTAAATGAATGTAATTAAAAATTCAAAAACATTTCAATATATTAATCGATTGAATATTAATTTCATTATCTAAAAAATGATGTTAATAAAAAAAATTGCAAGTAAAATTTTTAAAATATTTCAAATTTTAACTATATAGTTTTACCATCTTTTAAATAACTTAATTAGATTCTTTTTTTATTTGTCATCTTTTTTATGCATTACAGGATCTTTTATGATTATTGTTTGAAAATTAATGGGAATCTATATAAAATATATTACCTTTTTTAGAATCTAAGATTTGAAAATCTCAGATGAAAACCTTGAAAATCTAAGATATTGGTACATTTTATAATCATACTTTAATATAATATCAACAAAGGTGTAAGGTTCATTAATTATGAGTAGTTATTTAGTACCGTTTTTATGATTATTGATTACAAGAATATCTATATATCTATCTATATATCTATATATATAAATCTATATATCTATATTTATATATTTTAATAAAATATAAGTACGTACACTCGCATAAGTGTGTATTGGAAACAAGAAAAAAAGCACACATATATATTTGTTTTATGAAAAAATATTACAATTTCTAATAAGGATTTTATTTTATAAATTTATAAGTAAATAAATTAACATTATTAATAAAATAAAATTATGAATAAAAATCTTACTATTGATTTTAGTAATTTAAAATTATATAAAAAAAATTATAAAATATTTTTATATTACTTACTTATGTAAAAATACACAATATTTATATTATGGTTTGTCTTTTAATTATATATCTTAATTTATATATTTTATAACTCTATATAGTATAAATAACTATTGTTTTAATAAATAATCTAAATATTAATATTATAAAATAATATTAATCTAAATATGATCACCCTTTTATCATTATATTTATAAATAGAAAATGGTCTGAATTGTTTCTACGTGTTTTCTCTCCCAAATGTAATCGGAAGATGCAGATAGTGAAAGGAGAACTGATAAAAATTGGTGTTATTAACTGAACAGATCTTGTTGTTGGAGACTAAAAATTAGATTTATTAAATAATAAATATATAAATAGATGCGGAATAATTACAGAATAGTTGAATGTTGAGTGTGCTTGATTGTGCTGATATAAATGCTGCGCCATGGAAATTGATGTAAATAGTAGAAGGTTGTGACTGTCTCGCTACTCAGTTGTAAGCTGAGAAAGATGTTGATTCAGACTTGTCGTAATAAGGACGTAATTCTTGATCAACTCCTTCTAGTTTTCAATGTCTGCTTATTTATGTATCCGTTATCAATTAATACGAACTGCTTAAAATCACCTGTATTCGTGGGTTAGTAGCCTCTGTACCTGATTTGAACCAAGTCGAAATTAGGTGTTTTCGTTTGATCCTAATAATCACGAACTTTTATAATATCACGAATACCAAGATAACACAGATTTTAATTCCACTGCTGGCTTGAAAATAACTTATGATAATAAGTATTAATAAATATTAATAATAATAAATATTAACTATCTGATTTCTATATTCGAACTAGTCATCTAAATGACTATAACCGCCTTTTATATTTGCACTAATCCCTTTCCGGATACAATATTTTTGGTATGAATATTACTACTTTTGGAACGAGAGTGTGGGTTTGAGCTTTTAATATTTACATTTTCTATTAAAATAGCGTGAATATTCTAGGAAACAGAAGGATAGTTATACAAACTTCAAAATAATGCATTTATTAAGTGAGCTGCGTGATTAGATAGAGAAGGTTGCTATTTTAGTCACAGTGATGAGAGATTTTTTGACTCTCGAACATTCCGCCCGCCATCGGCAATATATTGATGATCTTATTGCTGAGCTAAGATGAGTAGAATCGCGAGCTTGAAGTTCAGTATTATTACGGTGGTGTGGCAACTTTTATAATGACTACTCTAACGAGTCCATCTTTACCAGAATATCTCTATGGCTTATTATACTATAATATAATATAATATAATATAATATAATATAATATAATATAATATAATATAATATAATATATAATATACTAAAGGCCATTTACATGGTGGAAAACTCTCGTCGACGAGTAAGATGAGTAACTAATTGCACCGATTTAGATATTGTTGAGCTTGTATCCTGGTCGCGGTAAAACTATCGGTAATGGAACTTCGTTTCGTTCTTCTCAAATCTTGCAATTACTATCGCAAAAAGGCTTTTCTAATATTCAACATATTCTCCTTTTATCATCAGGAAATATCTGTGAGATTTTCTAAACGTTTTTTCTCAAATATGTTAACACTAAATTTTAACATTTATTTTGTTATTGAATCCAATAATTGTTAAGATTTGATTATTTTACGAGAAAATTATATCATTGAGTATTAATATCTCCAAAAAATAAATTCAATTTATTTCTTAATTTGCATTAGAACTTCACTTGTATGTCTATGCCATCATTATTAGAGTTTTTGATTTTGTTAAGTATAATAGTAATTTGTAAACAGTACATTTTCAATGTACTGTTACAATTCATTTTTTCAAATTCAATTTTCAAAATCAAATTCATTCAAATGTAATTTAACAAATATTTAGATATATCATCAATAATCATTTCTCAAGGAGAAATGAAACTTAAATTTTATATAAAAACATTTCTTTTAAACAATAATAAAGATTATACAAATGTAGATATAGTACATACTTTAAATAAAATGAAAAACAAAAAATAATAAATAATTTTCTAAACAGTGACTATATAAATATAAATAACTAATAGATAAGAATTGTAACCTTTAATTTGATAATTTTGAAAATAATTATGTGATCTTTACAATTGCGTATATCTTTAACGAACTTTAAAACTACTTTATTTTAGTTTAAATGTGTCTTTCTCATAAAACTAATGTAACAATTAGATCATATAATTTCTGATCCGTATTATTTTTATACATAAAAAATGAAATTTTAAAGTATTTTATAGTTATGGAAACACAGATTTCTTCTACAAATTATTATCAAGTCATGCACAAAAGTTTTAATACTGAAAAAGAGACAAAGAAATTATAATAAAGGAATTATTTGCGAAGATATTTTTTGATTGAATATAGTGTTGATATCATTTTGAGACAAAACATTCGGTGCTTGGTTGCAAGTGTTGTATAAAAGATAAATAATCATTGTTATCAAAGTAATACTCTCATACAGTAATTTTTCATTGATTATTGCAACCATTATGTATTTTTGTCATCGAAATGTGTCATTCATGGTGTTGAAGATATTTGCTATTAAATTAATTGTGTACTAGTTAGATTGCAAATGAAGAAATTGATCAATTGTAAAGTGTTCGTCTCCAATACAACTTAAGATCTTTATGTACACTTATTCTTCATGTATCGTTTCATTTCTTTTTCTTTTATTAATTGACATTGTATTAAATAACGAACCAGATTAATATATTTAATTATGAATTTTTCATTATCAATAGACCATTGCACATGGACTTCTATCATTTATTGAATATAATTTCGTATTTTGGCAAGTAATGATAGCAATTAATTAAAGTCTTGGTGTTTTGAATTGTTTAAGGACGGAGGTTGGATTTTAGACACCTTGATAAAACTTTATAATTTTGATTGAATATAGTGTCGATTAACAAATTTAGAACAATTATGTAGGTTATTATTTAAAATACTATTTTGTTATAATCTCCTTAATAAAGGATTATAAAATATTATATAAAATATTATTAATTTTTATTCGTAATAAAAATAACAGAAAAAACATAAAATAATAAAACACGATGTATAATTATATTTGATTTATTGCATTTGATCGAGTTAATTTATTCCTTTAGTAATGTTTAGTTTATGATATATTTTTTTACATTATCACTTTCAATTATATTATTTCAATTATATTCAATTATATCAATTATATTATTTTAAACTCTATTATCCTTAAGTTATATCAAATAATAGCACCTATCGTATAATTTTTATGTTTAGAGGATGAGGCATTTACAGCTTTTATTAAATTCTGATGTTTACTATTGCTTTTACATAAAAAAAATGCAGAATGAAGATATTGAGGAAACGGATAACTATGTATTTTGAAGTAATTGATGTTGAATTTTGACTTTGATAAAAATTTAATTATACTTATTGTAAAGAATCGAGCATATCAGCCCCGTTTTAGTATTTTTCTTTAGAATATTGAGCGAATTATTAATGAAGACCTTATTTATTTTTTTGATTTGATATATTGAACATAATTTTTTTTTTGCGATTCAAATTATCAGATTATTTTTACTGATAACATTTATTTCTATTATTTTTTGAACTTTTAATAGTCCTATTTTTTCTACCATTGTCTTGCTTCTTTACTCAGCTTAAATATCAACTCAATTACTTTTATCTGTAATATTAAATCAATTCAATTTTGTTCATATTTTTATTCATTTCATTAGCATTCATTTATTGTTATAGTTTTAATTTAGCATTAAATTGCATACAAAAAATTCTTCACACCCTTTAGATTATCAACAATTTTACAAATCAAAATTCATCTTTTCCTAAGTTAACACGAGAAGGTTTTAAATAAAATTCAATAATCCAACAAATTAATATAAATTTCATTAAATATTCGAATATCACTGTTTGCAAGTTAAAAAATAGCAATCTCAAGATATAGTTGTATATAAACTAACGTATTTGTATAACAGATGTATAACGGTTACCAACAAAAGCATGTAATACAAAATATACAAATTATTAATGCATTCTATATGCAATTAAGGAATTGTATTTTTAAGGAATTGTATATTTTTAAGAAAAATTTTAATTTTATAATTTTTTATTATAAACATTTTAGAAATAATAAAATATTCGAAAATAATAAAATAAACACTTTATTTTTAACAATTTTTATAAAATCTATTAAAATAATCTAAAAAGACTAAAATATGTAATAAACAACATCTATTAAATTTCATTAATTATTTTAGAAAAACAATTAAGTATGTATACAACATAATTCGAAATGTACTAAGTTGAGTTTGAATGGCTCAAATAGGTTATTAGAATTCAAATCAGTTGAGAGAGGCTGCGACGTTTTGATATCGCAATAACTTGCGATGAAAACACATCAATAAATATATGTTATAATTCACAGTGTAGTAATTGTCTTAACGGTGACGACAGAATACATGAACGTATGTATATCAAACTAAGGGCCAGAGAGAGAGAGAGAGAGAGAGAGAGAGAGAGAGAGAGAGAGAGAGAGAGAGAGAGAGAGAGAGAGAGGAACAGACAGGAGGAGGAAAAATGAGAGAAAGCGGTTATAAAATAAGTATATAATAACAATTTAATGTAATATAATTTATACGTTTTTCTTCCCCCCCATAAATTTATCGGTTTTTCAATATATACGTGAAAGATTATTCGCTTAAATTATAAAAATAAGATTCGAATACAATGAAACAAATGAAAAGAAATATATAAAAGAAAAAATATTCTTTTATGAGCGTAAAGAAAAAATCTGTGTATAGTTCGATATATAGTAATAGTTTGCTGTGGAATTTATTTAATTCTCTTGTTACTAATAGTCACTGGAATAATTTCAAAATTTGAAATAATTTTAAGCCTTGCAAATTTTAAATAACAAAAATAACAATTGGATGACAACCATGAGCCTTAAACTCACAATAATTTCGAAGAATTATTTATACTTTAATTAATAAACAAGCAATAATGAAATTCTTTTGATTTATAAAAATGGATTCTGATGACAATTGTTTCAATTAAAATACTAGAACCATATTTAAAATTAATTGTTATCGTTTATACGGGGGTTGCAACATTTTCAGATGTTCACATTAACAATATGGAAAATTTATTTAAAATACTGAACATAAATGGTGGTAATCAATACTCATATACGACTTCTTAGAAAAATTATTCTAAATATCTAATCATTAGGAATTATTTGTATATTATCCACAGAATATATATGTAATTAAAACAACATATATAATGATTACATTATTTATCCTATTTCACATTCTTCATTTTTAAAACTAATTTATATACTATTTTAAATAAAGTTATAATTTATTTCTGTAAAATTGGTTTAAAGTCGTATTTTCAATAATATAAAAATCCGATTCACACTTACGTTGCTTATTCAAAGTCGAATATATGTATATAAAATAATACAAAACTACAATTATTTTGTTGAAATAAATAATAAATGGTATATATTTTAGGCAAAAGTTTTAAGAAATATATAAATTAGCAAAATATAATTCATATGAGCCCATATACTTACTTAGTGGATTTAAATATAAAAGAATTTTAATTAAAAAAAATAATAAATGTATACAAATTCAATATTAAATAGCCAGAAATAAAAACAAATTTGTACAGAAAATATTGGATAGACAAGAAATTTAAAATAACGTCGCAATGCTCCGTATTTGTATATTTCCATATAAAATTATTTTTTGATCTTGGTTTTTTAGTTCAGTTTTAAAATCAGGCCAATCGGTTCTAGAAGCTATATTATAATAATGTATAATAATAAAACCAATCGTGATTGATCAAGGATTGCATTTTATTAAAAAATTATTAATATTTTAATCGATTCGTTTTATATTTTTATAATCTATTTTATATATACACTTTAAAAAAATTATCTAACTAACTCACTTATGATAAAAATAACATTACTATTAATCAATGAATTATTTTAAACTAATACACGCATTTATTGGATTTAATTTTTTTAATTGAATTGCAGAAAAATCCTAATATGTAGTTAATATAATTGTTGTCATTACATGTATTTTTATAAATATAAGTATATAAACATATTTTTAGTACATTTTAAAAATTTTGTTTAACAATCTTATTATTTTTCGTTTGTGAAGCTATATTTTTGTAAATTACTCTAAATGATTTAAAGATAAAATATTTTTCAAATTATTATTTAAATAAAATTCGATACGTAATAATTTAAATTAAAAAAAATTTTTTTTAAACTGGATAAAATAACTAATTATGTTAATAAAATTAATAAAATGATGAATATATTTCGGTTGATGAATAATTTTGGTTAAAAAATTAACAATTATATTTAAACCAAATTATTCAAAAAAATGTTAAATAATCATTCAAACTTTTTCTGATAAATATTTTCATTACTAGATCGATTTGAAAACATAAATCTGTATAAACTTTCGTTATAGACAGAATGAAAGCTTTTTTATTCATAAAAACTTAGTTATTTCGTAATTGTATTGTATCGAACTCAGCATTTTTTTCTAAATTTTAAGAGAAATTAAATCATAAATATACTTAGGAAAATGAAAGAGTTAAAACTCACCTCCAGGTAACCGACGCTTCCATTGAATGGATAATCTCCGAGACGACGCTCTTCGTCCAAGAATTTACCAGCCTTTCCATTCATTGGTGGATAGAAAAGGCCATAATTGAAGCTTTCTTTCAATTCCTAAAAAGACAGAATCATAATTAAATATGGTAGAAAATTTTACGAATAGTTGCAATATCTACATTTCTATATCTACCTGTTAATACAGAAACAGAAGGAGTAAATATGCGGTAGTGAAGGTTAACAAATGAGGTTAACATTTATAGACTTACATGCATGCATATATACAGGTGCATGAATATACATGATTTCTTCGTGCAAACAACAAAACGAAATAATCAATATTTAATTTGGTCCGAAATTATGTTTTTGTCCATTTATAGCTAGTCCATACTTAGAATATTTCAAAATTGTAATATAGATAAGTAATCATAATTATTTATACATCGCATTTATTAAATATTTTCGAAAGTACATAGATATAGTATTATAATAATAAATTGAGTAAATATAAATTATTTATAATACAATTCGATATTTATATACAACATCTAATTGTAATATCTTTATTCATAAAATATAATTATTTTCGGAATTTGATATAAGATTTTTCTTTAAATGATTACGTGTTGCACATAATATAGAGGTTCATATTAGAACTGGAAAAAAACATTTAAATAACTGCAACTTTATTTATATAAATACAAATTTATACAAAATTGTGTTCTTACAATAATAAATTTAACTTCATAATATATTACATTACAATAAATTCTTTAATTCGATATTTTATTTAATTTTTAAATAAACTTTTGAAATAAAATTCAATTATAAAACTTTGTATAGTTGATAGTTATAACTTTCTTCATTTATTACAATAAAAATTTAACGAAAATCAGTATAATTATTTATAACAATTATTTATAATAATCATTCGTAACTCTATAATAATTTACTATTTAACATATTGTACATATTATTATATATATACATTTATATATATATTTATAATTTATATATGTATAATTATTTTATAATTAATATTTTATAATTTATAAATAATGTATACATTTATAATATATATATATATATATATATATATATACATACTTAATAATAAGAATTGTTAATTATGTAAGTATATAAATATTACATTTCAAGTTTTATAATTTCTATAGATGGCTAATCAAATCAATAATTATAAATTGTTCATTTGTTTATAATTAGATAATTAAAATAATTTTAATGATTTATATAATTTTTTATAACTTTTATAAAATTTTTTACAATTTATAGAATAATCAAACATGGTGTGTCTGCAGAATGTTTAATAAAAAATTAATTTTAATTATAATATTTTATATAAAATTAAAATTAAACAAATGTTAAACTCACACATATTACAGAAATGAAAAAAAACGATGTTTTAGTACAAGCAAAATAAATTTATCATATAAATGAAAAAATAAATATTAAGTTATTGCGAGATTATGGAAATCATAACCTATTATAATTGGGAAGAAAAAAATTTGATAATACCAAAAAAATAACAAGCATTAAATTAATTCCTTAATACCGTAAATAGGCACTGCAACCAATCGTTTTTCTGTTTATTTCAATATTTCAAATTGAAATTCAGTCTTCTATTTTTGTTACAAGTATTTGAATATTAACCATTTTTATTGTTCGCTTAATATAATGGGAAAATTATTATAGATTGGCAATATAATAGTAAAAACACAAGAATTCTCAGGACTAAACTAATTACCAACACATTTTATTTTTATATATTTATATTTATAATTGCGTGCATCCGCATATATGTTAAATTAGTTACCTTTTCTAAAAAAAAATTAAATATACATTATTTATTATTTGATTAATATTCGAAAATTATAAGCTATGATAATATCGTAATATTGAATCATATTAATGTTGCCAACTATATAAAATTATATATCTTTAATATTTACTTTTATTTTATTTTTAAATTATAAATAATAAAATATGTTTGTAAACAAAATATTATATGTTTATATTTCAATATACAAATAAATTTACAGCTTCTCATAAATAAAACTATGAAGTGTAAATGTTCGGGCACGAACCGAGTGTGAATTCTCCCCACTAATATGTGAGGGAGAAGCAGATAGTGGAAGGGTTGAGATAGCAGGGTAAAAGAATTGTAGACCAAAAGGGCATATATAATGCCGGTGAAAAGTTGTATTTTTATTGAACAAATAATAATAGAAGGAAAAAAGGTGCAATTATTAATACGGTTATTTATGCTATTGTCTTTATAATGGTTTGAAAGAGCCGCACCTGCACGAGAAGCGAAGCGTGGATTGTTTGTACACTTTGTCTTGCCGCACTTACACGTTACACGAGGTGTGATTGTTTATAAGCGGGATCTACGTTCTTCTATTTGCAGCGTTTATTATACATGATTGTCCCGCACTTTTGCACTGATCACGCATTGATTTAATTCCGATATTTTGGCGTGAGTTAATAAGATAAATTTATTGTCCGAAACAAATTGGCGGCGATGGCCCCGTAATTCTAGTTAATTACGCATAGACGAATCGCCGCGTGGTCCCTGGCCCCGTAATACATGTATGTTGCGCATCGACGAGCCGTCGCGTGATTTTATAGTTCATTCGGCTTACTGGCCAAGGATTGCGGCGACGGGCCCAATCGTACATGTATCACGCATAGACATGAAGTCGTGGTGCTACTTGCCTCTTATGTGTGTCACATCTGCGCTCCACCTGGGAGCTCCATCCAGGATGGGAAGGATTCAACTGCGGCCGTTATAAAGTAGCGTGCTCAGCATTTGGAAGAAGCTTCTTTCGTACGAAACCTGATGCTGGGTGTCAGAACTGCTCTTGTGTAAGACCACTGGAGACCCTTCCAAGATGGTTTGGAAGAAGTAGAACAAATGGAGTAACTTCTCGCCTTGGGGTGCTTGCGATCTTATTTTATAGCCGCGGAGCTAGCTAGGCCGCCGAGGATGTACAATTATTGCGTGGGGGAGGGGTGGGGGCTAATTTCTCTACGTTGGTGAGATTCTTGAGCAAAGAATGTCGCCTCCTTAGGCAAGGGGTAAGGGGTGAAGACCGAGACAATGGAGAAAGGGGGCTGTGTTGCGCAGTGCTTTGCAGTCCATAAGCTTACCGCGCTTTTATCTGGAAACACTGGGATTGTAAACAAAGTATGGCAATCACGAAATATGAGACGTTCCAACAGAATAATTACAAATAATATTCGTAAGATGATAAATAATATTACAGCAA
The DNA here is from genome assembly GCA_030522565.1 of Ceratosolen corneri. Lineage (NCBI taxonomy): Eukaryota > Metazoa > Arthropoda > Insecta > Hymenoptera > Agaonidae > Ceratosolen > Ceratosolen corneri. Next base: position 28,353 of record JAPYYT010001851.1, read on the forward strand.
GAGTTACATTCAAAGGTAAACAGGTATTATTAAGTGACTACTTGAGATTCTGTCGGAATCGCGAACAGTAAATAAAAAATTAAATAAAAATAAAATGTACAACACAGCAATTTATACATAAATTCTTGTTACATAGCTATTTTGTAAATATTTTTTTGAACAAAATCATATATTAATTTTAAATCTGTTGATTTAATGAAGTTCAATATCATTTTTCACTTACTGCAATGCTGTTTTGGTTGAATACGACGTGATACACTTTATTACGTTAAAATGAAATTTAAGTTTCGATTCTTAAGACCGTTCCTAGATATTCTTTAAAGTGAACCATTGTATCCAATTAGTCCTTTAATTAGTTTACTCTCTCTTACCCATCGGTTACGGTTTGAACAGAACTTTTATTATGCTACTACCAACAGATTTTCGTATTTTATATCATATTTTACAAAAAGATAACTTTTAGACGAGCATATAAGTGTATAAAAAAATTGTTCTTATTAGTAGTATTATTGCTTTACAAATAATGGAAAACATTTTTTTCTTATGTGTTAATAGAATGAATTTTAATTAAAATGTTACAACAATAATATTTAATATTTGATATGAAAGCAAGGTTAATATATTTTTGTCATCTTCTTAAGATAACTCATAAGTTTTTATTAGTCTATTTATGTTCGAAACTCCGTTAGTCTCGCAACTGTCAGTACTACCTCTTTGTAAATTCTTTTCCAAAACATTCAATACGTTTATGACTACCAGATGTGTCCTAAGAGCCTATTAATATATTCAGAAAGTACATCGAATAATAATTCTCTCTCTTTTATGACGATTTACGATTGTGTTTACTCGGACTGCGCCTCGACAGATTTCGACAATGGTCAATAGGACCATTTCGTGTCTTGTAATACGAACCTAGTAAAAACAATGGACAAGAACTTCTAGGCATAACAACATAATTGCCGTATTTCGTGATAATTTTTTAACGAACGGACATAAAGAGGAATTCATGAAAAACCCAGCCTTGCTTCAGACGTCATGAAGACTGCCACCAATTCATAACGGCACTTCGCCCTTCTCGTGTAAAAGGGCGCCGACACTTTTGGCTAGAGCTCCAATGACAACAGAAAATTAAAAGCCTTCAATTGCAAATTACATTAGTTTTATAATCAAACAAGTCTCAAACAGCAGTGTTCGGCATCATTACGTTGACACTTCACCCGGTGCTGGTACAAAGTCGCCACACGTTACATAACGAACGTTTGGGTTCGCGGACTTCAACATACAAGTGAGCGCCGCACAACAGGAGCCCACCGGTTGCAGCTACCCTTTTCCCTCGGCCAAGTGATATACCAAAGGAAAGTAGCGATACGTACTCATAAATTACTGAACAAAAAGGTTACTACATCGTTTAACACATAATTGAACGGCACATGGTACTTCAGAGCCTAGATATATTTAACAGTAAACAATTAACTGTAGGATTAATTAGTATTATCAAACTCCTTCGCTTCAGTCAAAGCAAGTAAAGGCTGATAAAATGATTAATAATTAAAGATCAATAGGCCCTGTAAAACTCCTTAACTTCAGTCAAAGTAAGTAAAAGCCAATAAAATCATTAATAACTGTAAGACTAATTGGCCTTGCAAAACTTTTTTCAGAAAATCCGTATAATAAAACCAACCGTCACTTCGGCGCCGAGTAACGCGATCATTAGTGTTGTGAAATGGAAGTGCGGCATAAAAACAAAGAACGTGTAGCCCAAATATAACGATCATTGCTAGAAAGATCTAGAAGGAAAGTACACGTGCAAGAGCAATTACCGCCACGAATCGCAGCGACTTCTCGGCTTTCGTGCTTGGCCGCGGTGTGACCGCGGAGGGAAAAGGACCCACCTATCGGCATCTAAATCAAGAGAAACAAAAGACTCAGTACATCAATAATAATTAGTGCCGATCGCGGGTCCAATAAGAAAAATCAAGCAATTAGTTTCGACGGGGTGGCGTAAAGTCGCGAGGCGAACTGTGAGGACACAGTGAGCCACGCCGTCGAATCAGTGTGGAAAACACCGTCTTCGAGTACAGTTCAACTTTCAACTACGAAGCTGAAGCAACTATGCCGCACCATTCAGTTCAAGGTCAACAGAAAGCCTGATATTCTATCAGCAATCATCAAGGAGGAAAACCAGCCGTCCCACGCGCGTCTGCGCCTAATCCACGACTGCAGCAACCAAGCAGGTCATAAGAGAACGCAAGGTCAACTCACACTTGAACCTTGCACCGCAAAGAGGTTTGTCACACCCAACTCAGTGTAAACGGGGCTAGGCGGTACAGCGGATTTTCGAATGCAATTGAATCTCCGTTCAAGCGTTACAGCCATTTATCATTTATCACACACACATAAACATCCGCGCACACATTGCCAGTCAAGAGAGCATTTATAATTAATTAAATAGAAAAAGCACACATACGTTTTAAAGAATCAATTAATCCTACCGCCAACATTACTCCTATTATATCCCAACTCCTTAACATCAGGGAGTGCATACAATCACACAAGGTGAAACCTCTATCACTAGGCCGTCGGAACAGGTAAAGCTGAGCTCACGAAAGTTGGATAGACGGTACCTCAACAAACTTCTTAACATTAGTCAAAGCGAGTAAAGGCAAACAAAAATCATTAATTATTAACATCAAGAATATATATAGCAGTAAACAATTAATAGAACCAATCCAAGCTGAGGGGTATTCAGTTTATGCCAGGATATTGTGACTGCAAGTGTTCGGGCGTAACCCCGAGTGTGAAATTTCAGATAGTGGAAGGGGCGAGATAACAGGGAGAAAAATAAGAAAGAAAATTAATGTAATCTGGATAACGTAAAACAAATAAAGATTTATTGAATTTATAAAAGCGATCGAAAATGCACGTAGTGATGTATATAATGAATAAAGCAAGAAACGGAAAAAAGGTGTGATGTATATAAATAATGAAACGAGATATAATATAAAGGTGAAAAGCCGCACTGTCGCACTAAACTACGCACTGTCTTACAAGAGAATAAAGTTGATAGTAACGCGGGTTGCAGTTACCGGCGCTAGGCTCAGTCGACCAAGTATTTGGCGATGATTTTAAACCGCTATTGCTACTTGCCTTTTAGTACTGGGCTCGCTTCTGCGCTCCACCCTGGGAGCTCTATCCAGGATGGGAAGGATGCAACAGCGGGCAAGTAGCACGCTCACAGTGTTGACGAAGCTTCTTTAAATGTATGTCGAGAAGTGGCATCGGCGGCCGCTCGGATGTATGACCACTGCTACGCACGAGACCCTTCCGTGACGGGCGGAAGAAGTAGAACGGTTTGGAGTAACTTTTTCGCTGTCGCGAGCTTGCGGTCCTATTTTATAGCAAGAGGACTAGCTAGGCCGACGACAGCGGTGGGAGATAACGAATTTTTCTACTAAGCTGAGAGACAAAGAAAAGGACTTTAGGGACCGCGTGGGTCAGGGGTAAAAGGGGTGAAGACTGAGACGCTGGCCGAGGGAGGCTTGTTACTAGGCGCGCTACAATTCAAAAGCTCACAACGCTTTTCCTGGAAACACTGGGAGTATAAACAAAGTATGGCAATCACGAAGTATGAGACGTT
>JAPYYT010001852.1:0-43857 GCA_030522565.1 Ceratosolen corneri
TTCATTATATATATCATTGCGTGCATTTTTCGACCTTTTGTTATAAATTCAATAAATCTTTATTTGTTATTACGTTATCCGGATTACCTTAATTTTCTTCCTTATTTTACTCCCTGCTATCTCTCCCCTTCCACTATCTGAAATTTCACACTCGGGGTTACGCCCGAACATATATAAATGGGTAGTCAAGTACGAAAGTGCGGGATAACATAAACATATATACAATCGCACCTCGCGTAACGTGTAAGTGCGGCCATTACATCGTGCATATACAATCCGTGCTACGCGTCTCGTGAAGGTGCGGCTCTTCACATTTGTACCGACCATAGTATTATTAATTATATACATAACTGCGTGCGTTTTCTATCATTATTATAAATTCAATAAATATCTCTTTTGTTCTGCATTACTCAGACCACATTAATTTCTGACTTTTTCACCCTGCTATCTCAACCCTTCCACTATCTGCTTCTCCCTCACACCATCATTGGGGAGAATTTGTTGTATGTAGTATATGTTGTATTTATTCATTATATACATAATTGATTGTATTTGAACTTATGATTAAAATAAAAATTAAATTAATTTAACTTATAAATAATTGGTGAAAAGCAAATTTTCTAAAGAAACCAAATTCTTGTTTTTATAATTATATATTGTATAATTAATTTACCTAAATCTAATGTAAGGACTGACTTTTGATTTATCAAAAGCCAGCTTTCATCGCCAATACCAGAGAATCTAGCCTGTGAGATATCTTACACGACGTCACAAGTTAGGGTCTCAGGGAATCGGCAACGCGGCAGGCTTTAAATTTGCCCGCTCGCTAAACCTATTAAAAAAACTTTCTTACTCCTTCCTACTCTCTCTCTCTCTCTCTCTCTCTCTCTCTCTCTCTCTCTCTCTCTCTCTCTCTCTCTCTCTCTCTCCCTCTCTCTCTCTCTCTCTTTATTTTTCTTTATTTATATTTATGTATAATCAGAAGAGAAATTATATTGATACATATCCCTTTAATCTCGATTCTAGAAATGTATTCTTTATATCCTATATGTAATGGTCCACCATCTAACAATAATCATTCTGTACGAATTAAAACTTCTTTGTCAGTATTATATTTAAAAAAAATTTGATTTTTTTTATCCGTTACTACATAACTTGTTTAAAAAAAATTTAATCAAATGTATGCTTATAAAATTGCCACTAATAATACAAGGAATGTATACACTACGTAATATTATGTATATAAAACATGATATTTAATTCACATGTAATACATTAAATATTATGTAATACTTTTAAAAATGTTGACATTGATAAATAAGAATAAAAAATAGTAGAAAATGGTAATAGTAAAACTACTAATGTTAAAACATAAATATTTGTATAGCAAAGTGAATTTTTTTGAACCATTATTTTATTTTTCTTTTGTTTATATAATAATTATTATAATTAAGAGTTTTAAAATAAAAATAAATCCTTCATAAAAGAAATATATATAAATAATAATTTTGCAAAAAAAATATTTTACACTCTAGCAAGTAGAAAATAAAGAAATATTTCTGTAATGAAGTTTTTAATTTACAGTAAATTAAAAAAATATTTAGGTTAGAAAATAATCATTGATAGTGAAACACAAAAAAGCATTTTTTATGATACAGCTCTTTTATTATTATTTAAATTACATTAAATTTGAAAATATAATAATAATTAAGATTGTTATAAAAAAAATAAAAATATCTAAACATAATATCAATACCAACATAAATTCCAGTAAAATCGATTACTGAATTTTTTACACAGTTTAACATTTATAAAACATAAAATTATTTAATTAAAATAAATACAGATAAATTGAAAATTCTTAATGTACTTTGTAAAAAATAATTTTTGTTTTAAAAATAAAAATCCACTATAAAATATTATAAGTAATATAATTTTTAGTTTGAAATTTCTGATAAATAATTATAAATAACTTATTTTATACTTATATGAATCAATATATAATTTGTACAATACTTATGATGTTTTTATATTTCTGATTTCCATTTTTATTTTTTGTTTAATCAATAATAATTTTATATTTTATACTAATTTTTTAATAATATAATATTAAATAGAAATTAACTACTTTATCATATTTAAAATTTTTTTTAAATATATATGTAGTTATTGTGTACTTGTACTTATATATGTGTTATATATATGTTGTGTACTTATATATTTTTTCTAAAACATCATTGATTATTTAAGTAATGAAGCAATTTTCATAATCAATCCAATAATTCCTTTTATTCAATTTAATATTTTTAAAAGTACATAAATTACCTAGTTACTTTAAATATTATACACATTTTGTTTTTTAAATGTATTACAGTAAAAACTTAAACTAAACCATAATTCAATATTATAATAGGATTAAAATAATTTTTGACACTATAATGATATTATTAAAAATTATTTAAAAAATATATTACTCAAAATATTATTGTACAAATTTAAAATCTTTGTAAAACTTTATATTGATATACCTTATTTGCAAACCAATAAAAATTGTATATGTATAAAATGTTGATCATTGTAAATAAATTTAAGTACAATATTGTTCAGAAATATATTAAAATTAATCATACATTTATTTTTTAGTTTTATTTAATAACACACAATGCTTCTAATGTATGTTTATTTATTTCTAAAAAACCATTATATATAAGTCAAAATAATATATATTACATATGTTATAATTGTTTGAAAATAGTATATTTACAAATATTTACATATATATCAATTTTTCATTCATCATTTACCAATTCTATTTTAAATTAATCAAATTTTATCATATATAAAAAGTGTATTAATTAATCCAAATAAGTTTGCTATTTATACTATTAATTTTTTAAAAAAATTTAATATATTTTTTACATCTCCAAATTATTTAACATACATAATGACGTTATATATAATACAATAAGATTCCTCTTTATTACTCTAATTTATAGTTTATACAAGTATTTATATAAGAAATATATTTTCTACTTTTTAGTTATATATCATCATTATAAAATAGATATAAAAATATTATTATCATGTATAAAACATGTATTTAAAAATAATTTAACTATTAAAAAGTAAATATTTCTGTATTTGCATAATATATATATAAATATTTTATTTTTGTATTGATATGTTGTAAAAATATGGACTTCGAAATAATTCTAATGAGAACTATGTATTAAAATTGTAATTGCAATTTACTCTTATTGATTATTTTTAAATGTTATAAACATACAAGGTGTCATTTTTACATATTATTGATGTTTTCATAAAAAATAAGTTTTTTGCCTCAACAAATGAATTTAATTATTTTATTAAAATTCTCTTTCAATTTTAAAATCAATTAATATTCAATTTTAATACAAAAGTAAGTTTCAATAATTTATATTTAAAAATTTTAAATTTTTTTATTGATATTTTATATTTTATAGATATATCAGAATAAAATAATAAATAAATAATAATACAGATATATACGAATTTCGTTAGATACGAATTCGCTATATTCGAATTACTATAAAGTAATGTTTAAAATTATTTTCTAGAATTTTTAGGAATACAATAGCTGATTAAAATGAATTAATATATAATAATGAAAAAACTATAAAATTAAAGCTATATATATATATATGTGTGTGTGTGTGTGTATAACATTACCTTTTATAGACATATTTTATATATAAAGTGAAGAAAAATTTTATAATTTATTGTATATCAAGAGCTATCCAAAGAAATTACAGACTGCAAATAAATATTTTACTGCTTTATACTACAAAAGGAAAACAAATAAAAAGTAAATAACCAGAAGCGTAAAAGCATGAATGAATATTCAGAGATAAAAGAATAAACAATATAATTTATAAAATTAAATAGCATTACGATCTATTTAAAAAATATAAATTGTATAACCTACAATTACATTACCCTCGTTTGACCTTGTCTATTTTATAATCTCTCGCTCTCACAACCTCTCTCTGTCATTCTTTGTGTCGCTCTATTCTTAGTGTTGATATCCAACGCCGAGGCGCCGACAACCGGGAAAGTTAGCAAGTTGTACAGTGGATTCCACAATTATGAATTTTTATTCCCTACAATACAACCTACTACCTCACCCAGGCATCACCGCAATTATGTGTAACGATTAATTTATTTTGTTCCGTATCTTCTAGTAATCTTTCGCTTCTGTTGCAATTAGACTCACTCACCTCCCCCTCTTTATATATATATATATATATATTTTTTTTTATTATATATATTTTTATTATATATATATATATATATAATAATATACTTATATAAATTAATGATATTATTTTTTAAATATATTTAAATATTAGTGGAATAAATTTTTAATTTGATAAAATCTAAAAATGAGCAATGTTATAATAATAATACTCATAATTACATTTATAAATTATTTAAGATATTAGATTTTTATTTTTATTAATAAGAAAAATTTATAACTAAAATGCATAAACATGTATGAAAAAGATTCATTTGATACAAAGTATATAAAATATAATAAACTACAAATGTTTAATAGTTAAAAAATTGATAAGTTCATTAATCTGAATTCTTTTTCTTTTGATAAATTAACATTAGCATTTACTATATTTTTTAGCATGTGGTAAAAATAACAGTAATGACAATGGAACTTAAATATTATATAAAAACTTTCAATAAAAAAAAAATTGAATTATTAATTAATTTTTAATATACAAATGATTTTGTAATTATTACTATTGTTAATATTAACATAACACACATGTTTATAATTAATTTTCAATACTTATATTTAGTTGTTTATACACGCAAATCATTATTATTAAATAATGGGTTCAAAATTCATACGTAAAATATAATGGCACGCAAATAAAATAAAATAAAATTAAATTAAATTAAACTTTTGACAAAATCATAAGCATAAATTTATTATACTTCAATATTACTTAATTTCGTATGATATATATATTAATATATATATTTAAAAATAATATTAAATATTTTTATTTTAATTGATACAACTTTTAAAACCTTAAATATTATTTTTGTATAAAATAATGTATCGATATTAATTTTTGTAAAACTGTGATTTTCTATATTTATCTACAAAAATGTTTAAAATAGTATTTTATATTCAATAGTAAATAAACATTAAAGCAATGATATAAAATATGTAATCAATTTGACTTACGTAAGCATTCATCATTTTATGTTTTGATTAATTTATGTTACATGCATTAAAACCTGTTTTTATTATTTATTAATTTAAAAATATTTAAATCAACTTTTGCTACAACGTATCCAATTTTTAATGATATACCATTTATCCGATATTAAATACTATTTTTAATATTTTTTTAATTTCGTTTTTCGAAATAGACACTGCACATTACAAGATATCAAAAATAATTTTTACTTTTTATAATTAAATGTAAATATTCATTTAATTTAAATATTTTTGCATTCGAAGCATAGCATTGAGTCAATAGAATTGATTGTAACTCAATTTATCTAAAAAGCTCATAGAAGAGTGGTATGTGACAATATTAAGACTTTTTCATCACACATACATCAGCCCCGCAATATACAATAAAAGTCATCTATGCAACACTAGTATTATAATCATCAACTAATTGAGATCCATACGCAATTGCGTAACAAACATGAGTGAAGATGAAATCAGTAAAAAGATAAATTATACTCTCAGAAACGTTCAAATCTGATCTATTTGAAATCCTCCGGAAATTTTTACTCAAAACTACTCTCTTAGAAGTAACGCATTTCTTCTTAATGTATAAAATAGTTCACCAATTTTTCCATCTAATCTTAGAAGCTGCTATTGTTTTTGCATATACTTTCCAAATCAGGTAACCATATAAACATTTTAATAATATTAATTAATGCACTATCTACAATAGGAAATGTTACCGAATTCATGAATCATATGTGGGTAAGGATAAATAATATACCAACAGCAACAAAAAAATGTTACCGGACGTGTTTTTGTCAACCATATTCAAGCGCTGTTGAAAACAGCAACATAATTTCATGTTCTTTCACTAGTATTTCATTTGTAATCCTTACGTTGTATTGTTATATAATTATTTAAAAAAATTAATTCCATTTGCTTTTGTAAATACTGAGAACAAATTTAGATTTAAGCTTGAATTATCTAGCTTCAACAATAGAGAACTGAGAACTCCCGTTATATTAATTATTATTAAATAAATCATTTTTTAATATTTAACAAAAAAGAAGTTGATTTTAAAATTTAATATCGTAAACATTGAATCATAATTTTTCATATAATTTTAATATAGGTTATTACACGAACATTATACTTATCTATTTATTAATTTATTTAACTAAAAAATTATATATATTATTACAAATTTCAAATTGTTTGAGAATGAGTAAGTGAATATGGGAGAGAAGTGAAAACACCATACAAGCAGTTAAATTTTATCTAAATAAACTAAATAAAATACCATACGTTAATAGTATAAATAAAACATTATTAAAAATACAGCCTCGTTGTTAATATTACGTTGGCCTGATTACATGTACCAGTAGATAGGAGCTTGCGGTATGCATATAAAAAAGCCCACAAGTTCGGATCTACGGGTTAGTGTCATCAAGTAGCTGACTGTAGTAATTTCATTACTTCACGACGTAGTTCTTTGGTCAAAGCATCGCGTACCAGTTAATCTTCTTTTCAGCCAGAATACTTATGGAAAATATCGCCTCATTTTCGTTAATCTATAACATCAAAATAAAATATACAAATTTATACAAAATTTTATTAGAACAATTATGTGAAAAAATATTAATGTAATGGAATTAAATAAACATTTGCTTAACTTGTTAGTACAATCATTAGTTTTCATCAAATATCTTTTATAAAAATTATATCTAAAATTAAGCTCATTACTTTTATTATAAATATAAATTTTATGTATTTTTAAAGGCGATATAAAATTATTTTATTATATTACAAAATAAATAATTTAACTTGAAATAATAAATATAACTTATTAAAAATATAGATTAACATTTATAAACAACACGATCACATAAATGGATTGTAACGTTAGAGTATAACAAACTTTAAAAAAAATTGTTTGAGTAATTTATATATAAACTTTAATGCAAAATAACTAAATTATAATTATATATGAGTCAATAACCAAGTTATAGAATTGTAAATTTCTATGAATTAAAAAACAAAATAAAGGTCTTATATTACTAAGGAAACATTGAAACAGTAATCCGTATTTCATTATCACTATCGCGATTAATAATTTGTATTTAAAAGAGATTTGAACCACTGTATTTTAAAAGAATTCTTATTTCAATATTCTAATGTGAATGATAAATTAACTGCATAAATTTTAAACATTCAGTAGCATTAAGACTTTGATATTAAATCAGAAAAATTATATTACTTCTTTTTTGTGTGTAAAACATTTTATACAATAATAACAAATTATAAGTCATTAAAATGATTACTGAGTATAATTTTCCATCGTTTATCAAAACTCATGAGATTAAAATTAAAAATTAAAATAAGACTAAAAAGTACAATATCTCAGAGAATAAAATGATCAACACTACTGCATAAACCACAAAACTACATTTGAATTAAAAATACAATAAAAATATCCTTATTAAATAATTGGATCGATAATATTAATTTTTATTTAATATTAATTTTTAATATATTAATTATTATGTATATACCAAATTGTATGATATTAAAATTAACAACATAGAGGATACATTAACAATATAAAAGCAGCTCTACTTATAATTTTGGGTAAATTTAGTTGATCGCTTTGATCTACGTAATATATTTATCAAAAAATATTTGCGTGTTCAAGAAAAATCATACATTTTAGTGTTCGAATACCAATATGAAGACATTGATAATAATTTCAAAGAAAAGTACAAAATATGTTTTCATTTGTGAACAATAGCAAATTAAAAATATTTAGTCTATTGTTGTATAATTTTAAAATATACATTTTTGATATTTTTTTGTATCAAAATTGAATTAAAATGATATTTGAGTATATATTGACCAGTGAGTATATATGAACCAGTTGAATTAAAATGATATTTGAGTATATATTGACCAACCAATATATTACATATTTACTTTATTTTATATTTGAATATTACTTATTATTTTTTTGATTAAATCGATTTCAATTACAATTTTTATATTATACGTTGAATTACACGAAAAACGAATTTTTCTGCAAAAACAATAAAACCTTCTTAAATTATTTTTTTAAACACTATTTATAATTAGTTACTGAAGTATTACATATATACTTTATAACTTAGCATTAAAATAATCTGTATAATTTTATTACATTATAAATGAATAAGTAAATAAGTATGTGTGTTTGTGTTTGTTTGTTTGTTTGTCCGTGCGTGTGTGCGTGTGTGTGTGTGCGCGCGTACGTATTCAGTACGTATTTTATACTGAGTATGAATTAAAACCAAAAAGATCATGAACGTGCGTGCATTAGATTATTAATGCGTGGTATATTATTTACTCTCCCTGTACAAAAGAAAACAATGGTTTACTGGATAAAATAAACGACATTCTAATTAAAAAAAACTTAAAGCTTTGATTTAAACTTCAATATATCAATCGAAATATTTTCAAATGCTACAATTAAGATACCTTTTTTCTTTTTTTATTGAGAGAGAGAGAGAGAGAGAGAGAGAGAGAGAGAGAGAGAAAGCGAGAAATTGAATATAAGTTTTAATGGTGTCTACCACATATGTCTTAAAATTAAAAATCTTAAACTTAAAAATCTTACACTTAAAATTATACAGTATGCATATATATGATAACTATACACATTACATTTAAACTGGGATTTTTAATCAATATATGCGAAATTAATAATTTTGCTAAAAAAATTTATTTCTTTATGTTAATGAATAAAATATTATTTTAGCATTTAATCAATTTGAAATTTGATGTTATTATTTCTAAAATATTGTTCTGTTAATTTTGATTATTAAACCCATATCACAGATTAGCTTTGAGTCAAAATTAGATGCATTTGCACATTATATAATGTAAAAATAATAAAATATTAAATGAATGAATATACATTATATATAATAATCAATTATTACATTTATCGTAAGTCATATGGCATACATTACATGCATAATTAAGAAGCGTAAAAAATATATCAGCTTAACTATATTTTAAAAGATGACGAATATAGCTTTCGTTTCAAATCCTTTACGTTACAATATAAGTATTTAGATTTTATATTCATCTCTAAGATAGAAAAAGGATAACAATTCAAAAAAAGAAGTAAATATTTTGGGTTTTAAAAATAAACAGAAATATATAGATATAAACAGAAATATATAATTGCGGTTGCTCTCATCAAACAATAAATTTAATTTGTATGATTTTTAATATTTAAAATATAATTTCTTAAAGATTATTTTATCTCTACAAATTTTTTATAAAAATTATATAATATATTTTTTAAATTAATCTTTATTTCATATTTATTTATATTATAAATTAAATAAATTTATTAAATAATTAATATTAATATAAATAATTATTTAATTATTGTAAATTGCACAGTATTAGATTAAAACATAAAAATTGTCTATAAGTGGAAGAAACATATCCTTATTTTAAAAAATTGCTCCATCATCTAATTATATATTAAAAGAAACTCTAAAAGTAATTTTCCATTACGATAATGTAAATAATATAGTGAATTTATAATTAAATTTCCTATAAACATAAAATAACAAAATAACAAAACTATTCCTACATATTTATTTTAAACAATTATTTTATTAAGAAACTTATATTATGTATTTTATTTAGACTTAGCTTTCGATATAATATATATATTTTCATGTATAATATAAATTATCGTTATAAACTATTTTTTAAGAGTTATTCGAATAATTTATAATGTGATTTAGTATTATATATAATAATTTTAATTAGAATCATAATTACTGTAAAAATATTTGATAAAAAAATTAAATGTAAATTCTTGAATTTTATATAATTAAAGTAATAATTTGAACTTCCATTGAGATATCTATTTATGCCGATTTTGATAAAAGTATATCAAAGCAACTGTAGATTTTTTATTGATAAATGAAGTCTCATCCATTATACCGATTTTGCTAAATGTATACCAAAATAACTGTAGATTCCTTATTGACAAATGAAGTCACCGTTGTTGTTAATATATATCAAGACTCGACCTCTTTCACAAATGTGAAAATATTTACACTCGCATTTGTATTATTAACTATTTATATCTAAAATTTAATACAAATTAAAATTTCGATATTTCTTGCATTTCTAAAATTATTAGTTATTTTAATTAGTAGACATAATATTTTAAGAACATTTTATTATTACTAAACACGCGGACAAATTTACTTAGGTAAATTTACACAAATTAATTATTGTACATATAAATAATTATATATATTATGAAAGATAAATTTTTATATAAATAAATTTATTTATATTTGCTAGATTATTCATTTATTTATTTGATTATTTTAGAATTTCTGTATTTTTTCATTTATTAAATATTAAAAAACATGAACATTTTTTTCATAATTGAATGGTATAAAAGACAATACAATTAAATATAATTAACATTTATACCGACTAAAATTAAGTAAATATGTGAACATTGTTTTCTATGTCATTTAAGAAAATGGATGAGTATTACTATGAATAATTGTCATAATGACAGTTATGACTATCGATAAACAATATTATTAATTTAAAGATTAAATTTTTTTTTAATGAAATATATATTTATAATGTTTAACTTTATCTTTAATAAAAATATTTTTATCATTAAAATTTTTTAGGCAATATAATTTAAATTTATACCGTAGAAAATTTTTAGCGAATACAAAAATTGTAATATTGAATTTGTGTTAAAAAATCTTTCAATTGTAAAAATTTATCCTTCAATCTCCGTATCACTGAGCTTTTAGAAGTAGAGTAAATGGTAGCTAATAATAAAATATTTTCTTTATTATTAAATCTGTATTCTTATCAACAGATTATAAGATTAATTGTGAGCGCTCGATGAATAAGAAAACTTTATAATGATAATATATAAAATTGCTTTTTACTTAAACGTATTTAATTTAATACAATTAAGTCCTTTTATTATTTTAATAATTATATTATATTTTCAAAAAATATTTAAAATCTTTCAACATATTAGTTAATATTACATCTAGAAATTTATGATAAGAGGTTCTAAATATACTAAAAGGTATCTGTTTTTTATTAAATTGTTCGATATCAATGAAAATAAAGGATAAGTCTCCCTTATTCATTGAAAAACTATGAATAAGCATGTTTACATCCTTAATGTTTCCAAAACAGTACGAAAATTATAATTGTATACGCAATATTATATTACGTTATAATATAGTACAACTTTAATAAAAATATTAAGATAGGCTAAGGTACAACTTCTGTTCTATTATTTATTCTTTTGTAAGAACTTATGGACGATTTTAAGCAAAAGGCATAATATTTCTACCTCAGAAGAGTGGAATTATTACTATCCGAATAGTTTATACGAATGTATCCTGAATAATATAAATTTTTTTTTAAATACTTAATTTTAATTAATCTTTAATAAATTATGTTTAGTACTTATATATCTTTCTGTCTATATTTCTCTAACAACGATGTCTTTCACTGTTCTTATATATAAATTTTTAGGTAGCTCCAATTTCTATTTTTAATGTGCAAAACTAGCCTACTTCATAATAGGTTTATGAGGATGTTATTCTTGCGCTTTTCAACAAATTTAGACTCTTTTTATAATACATTTCATGATATTTTAAATTTTTTACTTTAATAAATTTGTTCAGCTACATGGTTTTTCGGTTATTTCCCAAATTTGGACTAATGTTATTTTTCGTACGAAAGATGCTTGTAAAAGTCAACTTTATATTTATTGAATATTTTTAATATAAATAAAAATGTTTTGTTGTTAGTTTCAACTAACTTTAATTACAAATTAATGATTTAATTTCAGTATTAATTAATTTTATACTTATAATAATAATAATTGTTATTATTATTATTATTTTATAAATACTGCAATTCATAAAGAAGAATTTTAGAATTTTAAACGATTAAATTATTTATAATTTTTTATAGTTTTGAAGCACTCGTGTATTCAATTTTGTATCAGTTATATTATAATAAATACTTTAATAAATTTATAGAATATGAAATATTTATCAAATATTATGTTACGTTAATTGCTTTGTATAATTTAATAATATTTTGTACTTTCTTTGATTATAAAAAGTAAATCATTTAATATACGTTGAACATTACATTATTTTAGATTAAGATACCTTAAACATTATCTGTCAGATAAAAATATCTTAAATATATGAAAATATTGTTTTAATAATATTTAAATTTAAAATAGACATTAATGTTGTATTTATTATAAATACCCAAAATGCCCAATTAAATATGCAAAATGTTTTCTAACGAATATATAAATATAAAATTACTTTTTTAAATCTTAAATTTATTTAATCCAAAAATTATTTCTTAAGATAACTTTTCATAAATACTACAAATTATTAAAAACCGCAACTGAAATTGCTTTATAAAAATTAATATTTTAAACTATACTTTAATATTTTATGAATTAGTTTTATAGCATATTTACAATTTTTTAATAAAATGTATGATCCATATATATGTTGCGCGCACCGCTAGTGCACTTCAACTAGGCCTTCGTATACTAAGTTCTATATATAACAAATAACTCACCTTCCAAATACCTTTTATATCGCTTTGTGCAGTGTTCATGGAACTTAAACCTATCCGCAAAAAAGACGAAAATAATACATAAATACACACAATATAAAAGTAAAAAAAATGTAACGTGTAAAAAATACAATTTCTCATGTATTAAGTATAAGAAATATAAATTCAATATAATTTACAAAACACCCTTTGATAATAGCTTGAAATTAAAATTTTGTTATTAATTTCAAATCTTTAATAGATGTTTTGTAAATTTATAAAATGTTCATTATGTACACAAATAATGAGACTTATGTTTACAATACTGTTATCAATTCGTTGTTAATAAGTAGTATTTCTTATTATATTTCTAATCTAACATATGAAATATTCTTGAATATTGAAAAATGTGCTAGAAAGTGAAACTCATTTCATAAGAAACTAATATTTTCTTTGATAAATATTTTGTAACTATATATATATATTACTTTATTGTAAAAATAATATATATAATTATATTTATTTGATATATTACTATAATAATCTATTATATAAAATCTTATTTATTCGTATAACAATACAATGAAAAATTAAAAATCATTGTTTAATATATAAAATTATCTGAAAGTAAAATAAAATTAAAACATAATTTATATATCATTTTATCCGTTTTCGAGAACAGAAAAATTAAAAAATTAAATTTTTCAACTGATAATATTCATTTAATTGACAATTTTATTTTGATGATAACTAATACGCTGCATTAACATTAAAGCCAGAAATGTTTAAACCTATTACAAATAAACAATTGTAATATTTATTTTAAAAAGTTATAATTATTATACCGAATATAATAAAACTCTAGATGTAATAAAAATCTCTTTAGATAATTTATAAGATTTTTAATAGATATTATTTATATATTTTTATAAACGACTTCAATAATTTTTTAGCATTTCTTTTTAAATGTACTGTTAAAAAATCAACATTTATACTTATTTAAAATTTAAAAAAAGTACTTTATAATAAATTAAAAGAGACTTACTTCTAGTACTCGATGGTTATTATCAGATTAAAGCAATAACTAATATAATTATTTTTAAAAATAGTTTAAAAATAAATTATGCAACAATGATCGATGAACGATAAACAATGAAATCTATATAATTGAATAATTGCAGATGTTTGTAATATATTTCAAATGAATATAGAGAATCAGAGTGAAATAAAAACGTACTTAGCTATTAAAACACGTGCGTATACATAATGACTTTTACAACTTTGCATCTTCGGTGACAATGTGCACTCATATTACACCATTAGTGTAATATGAATAAAAGTAACAAAATACAAGTTTAAAACTGTACTTAAAAGAATGATAATTCAATAAAAAGTAAGAATAAATAGACAAAAAGATTATAACGATACATCAATGGAAAAATTAATAAAAACATATTCGCATATGTTCATCATCCCGGTTCTGGTATCCTTCAGATGTTCAATCGGGTAATTGGATAGCTTTGCAGTATGATAAACGCGAGGGTTAGAAAATTTGGAATTATATAGAATCCTATCAGTATCTGATAAGGCCACAATCACATGAGAATAAGGAGAAAGATGATAATAAGATGGGGAACGGTATAAATAAAAGCGATAGTGGATATCTCGATATAGGGTACTGTAAAAAACTTTTCTAAACTTATTATCTCGTTTTTTATTGACATCCTTAAATTTTTAGCTACACCTTTATATAGTACCATACATATTCCACTACTTACTTGCATATTGTTTTATTAATTTTCTAATATCTTTTCTTTCTTCTTTTTGTTACCTCCTTTATAGGGCTTTGTTTTCCTGTAATACTTCCGAATTATATACGTTCTCAGATTTAAATGATCATTTAAATGACCTGTACATTGTAATTATATATTATAGTATATAGCTTTTTAAATTACTAAATACCGTAAATAAATGGGTGAAGAATTACATTTCTTATACAAGAAATGTGTTTTATTTTTCTATTGCAAGAACAAATTTATTTTATAACGAATTTATTAAATAAAATTTTAATTAATTCAAATGTATCGATATGAATGTATCAAGCTTTAATATGGAATATTTAGTATATATGATAAAATATGATTTTAATATTATAACCAAAATTATATTATAACCAATACAAAATTTTTATTTAATCAAAAATATAGGTTTTCTTAATTATGTATAATATACCTTTGCATATAATCATAATCAATACTACTTATTTTATTTTTAAATTAAAAAAAAAATTTGTGAGAGATATGCAAATGATATTAATTTTTCTTAGATATTTTTCTATTATATGGCATTTATGTGATTTCAATAATATTAAACTTTTTCCTTAAATTTTATTAAATTTTGGTATATTATTATTATACATAATTGTATTAATAATTATTGTTAATTAATATAATTAATATATTGTTAATTAATATAAATAATTTAATTATTAATAATTATATGGTATATTATTATACATAAATTTTCCCCTTATTTAATTACTTAAATATTGCAAAAGTAAATTTTAAACGATTATCTTCTTCCGTACACTTGTTTTTTATTACTTGTTATCGCTATCGTTAAATATTCGACTTAAAAACACAGTCATGAAATTTATGATCATATAAAGGTATAAAAATGTTCTATAAGAATACAGTTAAATTTAATTACATTTGAATTTTTTTTTTATTAAAGTTAAATTAAGATGCCTCATTTTTCATTTGCATCTACATATTTCAAATAACTTTAAACAATCTACAATTGTGAAATATAATGCACTTATATAATGAAATATTATACATTATCGATCGATGTACTTTTATAACAATATACAAGTTAAGTAATAATATCAAGTTATTTATTTGAAGACTAAAAATTGAATAATATACTGATTTTAAGCAAATTATTTAAACAAGTATTTTCTACTTCATCGATAGAGAGTAAACTAATAATAGATTAAAATAATAATTTAAGATCAAACTATGAATTTAATAATTAATAATTAAATTAAATTATAATTTAATTAATATAATTATAATTTAATTAAATAATAAATAATAATTATATTGAGTAGAATAGAAATAATTAGAAATTTTTTCAAATTATTTAAAATAATCATGTTTTTTTCTGAAATGTATAATATTTGTTGGGTAAACTATATAAACTTTGAGTAAAATATATAAATAAAATCCCTATAAATATTTATTTATTATTTGTTTGAAAATATATTGAATTTTATTCTTAACGTTAAATTTCGATAAAAGACTCTCTGAACGTGAAATAATCAGTTCTACTATATTTTTATAATAGAAATAATAAAAAATTTTATTTATTATTATTATCAAAGATTCAAAGAATAAAATAAACCAAACATTTGTTGATGTTAAACAAATATTTTTCATACATATAGTTAAATCTCATAAACAAGTATTGTTAAATTTGAATAAAAATAAATGTTTGGACCATTTTTTTAGACTACAATATTATAATGAATATTCATTTTTAGTATAAGTAATGAAGAATTATTATTAAAATAGTTCTAGAATTTATTATTTAAATTTATTGAACAAAGAAGAATAATAATGCATTACATAATTACATACATAAGCCAAAGAAATAAATTTTAAAATAAATAAAAGAATTTATGTCCAGTTTTCTATATAAAATCCGATAAATTGTTTTATTAATAATATATAAAATTTCTGTCATTTAGATAGTTTTGAAAAATTTTAATACATATTTTTAAGCAATAAACTGTTTATTATTCTCAAGGTTACATAAAAATTGTTATATTAAACAAAATAATACTTTTTTCCAGTTGTTAAAACAAAAATTTTAGTTATTAAAATATGAGTTATCGTTATTATCAATAATTTTTATTTTAAATGATTTTGATAATTATTATTCAGGTTAAATAAAGAAAAGCATTCTCCAAATTTTAACAATTAATCACATAATATATTATTTAAGGTCACATGTTCTTGTTAATTAATTTTAAATTGTTAATACATACATAATATATTTGTCTAAATATGTAAATATTAACATTTTAATTAATTATTCCTAACTAGTTTTTGACTATTTGATTCCAATAATAGGAATAATTTTATTTTACATAATATATAATTAATAATATTATTTTGACGTCAAAGGAGCTGATTTTCGAATTATTATAATAAATGTTACCAAGTATGTTGAATACGTAACTACAGCGGTTATACATATATGTGTAATTGAAGCTATGGATCGTTTGTAACTTATACATAAATATAAACAAATTTAAATATATAATCTTATTCAGTATGCTGAAATTGAGATAACATCGAAAAAATGTTTTTGGCCGCTGCTGTTTTCAATCGTGTCCTTCATATTTTCATAATAAGACCGCGTCATATTGACAACATGCACAAGACGGAAGAAAAATAGACACGAAATTAAATAATTCTAATGTACTATTTACCGCTATTACTATATTACTCTTACTTATTTACACGTATCTAAAGTTCGCAGAAATAATTATGTAAATGGCAATACTTAATATTATTAATCTTCATTTTTAGTTATGAAAATATGAAAATATTTTAATTCAAAAATAAGTATTATGTATTCAACAAAAATTTTTAATCAGTAATTTAGTTATTAGCTTAGCATCAAATTCAAAGAATAATTTTATTAATTCAAAATTAATGAAATTTACATTGAAAATTTGTAAATTAATAATAAAATTATTTATTATAATTATAATTATTATATACTTATATATAATTATTTATTAATTATAATATAGTTATTAATAATAAGTTATTATTAATATATATTAATTTATTTTTAAAACCAATGTTAAAATACTTTTTTGCCAAGAAAAATAAAACACACATCTGTATAATTTTTAATTAAATTCTATTTTTGAAAACAATTATTTTTAGTAACAATATAAATTATCAATTTATTTTCTTAATTATACAGCAATTAATTTTTTTATTTAAATTATTAATTTATTAACTATATACCATGACAGATTTTTATTACTATACAATATTTTCTCCTGTTTTTAAAAGTAGATAATTGTTTAAGATGTAAATAATAAAAATATTGAGTTTCAATGTACGATATTTACAGATGCTAAAGTTGTTTTTAAAAATAAACTTTAATCACTTCAAATTTATATAATATTTAATAATTTTTATTATAATATGGTATGTAATAATTTATATTGGGTAGATTACTGGATTTATAACATAAATAATAAAAAAATATAAAATAGTGAACTCTTAACTATAAATAATAAATAAATTATAAATATTTATAGAATTTAAATAATTCTATATAAAAAAAATAATGAAATTAAATAATAGAACTTATTTGCTTTCCGTTCAAAATGCTTCTATTTACTGCATTTGATTAGGTATAGGCATAACAACAAATTTATTTATCTAAAATAAACAACACACCATGGGACTCATTTAACAATGAAATATTTACATTCTACATTTACTATTGTTTTTACATTATTTTTGTTTTACATTTGCTATTTTTTAAAATGATATCTGTATATCTTATATAAACATGATAAAGTAATGCTTATCGATGTTGATCAACAAATTCAGAAATATTTTATAAATTTCATAAAAATTATGTTATTAAATTATTAAAATAAGTTAACAATAAATTGCTTTAATAATAAACTTAAATAATAAACTAAAAATATTTAATATTTTTATTTGGTTTCAATAATATTCATTTTGTGTAAACTTATTGCATTACTTATCTATTATATTTATAACTACCAATAACTTAGTTTCCTTGCCCTCTCTGCCACACTGTCGCCCTCTTTTATTATTATAATATAATATTAGATCATGATATTTAATATAGTAACGAAAATTTATTCAATAAAATAAAATTATTATTATTGTGGTTTAAAATCTTTAATATCTAAAAATCCGGTCATGAATATTTACTTATTTATTATTGGTTCAATATTAAAAAAAGCTTGATTATATATCTGCACAATTTTTATTATCATCATATTAGTTCCAAAACAATTTTTTTATTACCGTTGCTCAATTCTTTCAATCTCAGCACAAAAATTTAAGATCAAATTATATTTGATACTTTTATACTGTAAAATGCAGTTAAATAAATAAAAATATTATTAAAGATTAAAATAAACTAACCTATTTTTTAAATAATAATATAATATGAATACTTATATATATTAGAAATGACGACGAAAATCAGGAACTAGTTTGTAAGTTGACATAATTTATTTTATAAATTTAGATGAAATATAAAATTTAAAAATATAATTTTTAAATTTTAAATTTTTTATGAAAATGCTACCATGCAATTCAGTATCGCGATCCTTTTTTTACGCAATAACGACCCTAAGTTAGAGTGAAAAATCCCTTGACGTTAACCATACCTATTATATTTCATATAAACAATTATCTGTTTGTTGACTATCAAAGCTACAGCTAAATATGGTAGTTTTTCATTTTTAACTTTTATAATTCAAGAGTATTTAAACATAATTGAATTTATATAAAAGTATAGATTTAAAATTGTGTGTATGTGTGTACATATATAAATATTCTTAAATTTACACTTTTGTGTAATCGATTGTTTTTTTAATTACATTTACACATTTGGGTAATATAACTTCATTTTTCTCTTTAACATATTTATACACAATTACAATGCAATATAATAATTAAGTATACAAACTTGTAATTCTAAAATAAAAAATATCTTACAAACTAAAAAGTTACGAGACTATATTTGGTTAAAATTATTTTATGTGATAACAGCATTGTTATAAATAATTGTAGTATACTGTTTCTCTGCGAGTTTGAAAAAGAATTTCTTAGTAATCAACTATCCCTCTTCTACTTTTTTACTGTTTGAAACCGTAATTAATTAGGAAAATTAATAAAATTAATTTTAAGTCGCGTAGGCTTAATTTCTAGCACAATATCATATTTTTATCCTCTAATTTTCTGATAATTTGAAGGCGTCACACACGATACAACCAAATATTATTAAGGTATTAGTACATAAAACCTAGAAAATCGATGCCTTTTGACAGTAAAGTTGGTGTATTATAATCGCTTGCAAAAAATATATAAAGGAATGAAGTACCACTATCAGTCGTCTATATTAACGCCTATACTTCTATCCGGTTTCTCATATTAGTTTCGAAAAAAATTAACTATGATATCTAATTGTCATAAAACTTCACTGCGTAGACTTCCAATAATCTGATCTTTGGGAAAATTGGAAATAACACAAGTTTAAAAATTCGAGAAAAATTAAAAAGAATCTTTCTTTCTGTGTCAATTGACAAGAAATAAATGTTGAATTAATCCTGAAAAATTAACACTAAAACTTACAACCCTACATATTTATGGAGCTATTATTCTCGAAAATATTGATACTCGACTTATAGGCCGACTCCTGAAAATACTTTACATACTGCGCTGAACATAGCAGTCACATTAAGTACAAAATAAATACAAAAATAAATTTAGATATTACAAATCTAATATTCAAAATTTGAATTAACAAAACTATATAATAATAAAAATATATTAGAACTCATCAATAAATACGAACGATAAAGAAACGATAAGATTTATAATAATATTTTTGTATAGAATTGTATTTGAAAAAATTAATGTAATTTCCAAAAATAATTGATATAAAAAATCACAAATGATGTTACTTAATTTTAAAGTTTATTCATTTTAATTTTTCGAAATCCTTATGACGGTAAATATAACTTTGCAATAACTAAAATAATAATTATTATATTCAGCAACACTTTTTTGCTTTTTTACGAGTTTTTCTTTTTTGTATTATTAAGACATTGAACATTTTATCTGTATTAATAGAAAACACTCTTTTTCCATCTTGCATGTTATATATGCATACATATATTACTGATTTAAACATTCTTTTTCATTTTTTTATTAATCTTATCAATTTTGAAGTTTGAATCATAAGATTTTTTTGAACAATTTTGAACTTAAGAATTAACATATAGATCTATATATTCAGGAAGATTATTATAAAAATAAATATGGATAAATAATTATATAAAAAAGTATTTATTATTTTTATGTTGATTTAAAATTTATTTATAAATTAAGTTAAAAAATTTATTTATGGTAATTCAACTTTTTTATCAATAACTTTCAAATTTACATATACCAAATAAATTTGTATATTCTTGTATGAAAATATTTTCTTTTAAATAACTAAGAATCTATAAACAACTATATTTAAAAAATTTTTAATTTTTAAATAAATGTTTATTTATAATGGATTTAGTTTATAGTATGCAAGTTTAGTATGCAAATTATTAAATCGAATTATGTGAACTACATAATTAATAATGTTAGATTTACTTGTTAATTTAAAAGATGTTTAATTACTTACAAATAGATGCGTAAATTATTAATAATTAAATAATTAATAATCAAATTATAAATAATTTGATTAAACACTTAAATTTATTTAAACATGAATATAATTTATTTGTTGCATAAAACTAACAAAAAATAAAGTATTCTAGTTTCAAAAAAAATCCTATCTTATTCTACGTTGTATAGAATAACAAATAAAAAAATGTAAAGCGAATATAATTAAAACTGTTTGTTTGTTTGTCGTGTATGTATATGTGTCTGTGCATTTCCTATGCTTTATTGATAAGGATTTTTGTCATTCGCGTTGACAGAAAATAATTTTTTTAGTTTTATACTTCCTTCCACACACTAAAAATACAAACAGTATTCTTTTAATTGTCTTTATAAAATAATTAAAGATTTAATATTTCAACTTATATTTTATATTTATAGTTTATTTATAATGTACATTTACACTTTATATATTCATTATAATTCTAGGAAAATACGTAATCATCCTTTCATTCAATATTTAAAAATTAGTCTATTCTAATAAGTAATTTAGAATGACTAGATAATAAATACTAATCTTTACTAACATCGTTTTTTTAAATCAAATTAAAATAGTAAATATTCATTCTTAGGATGTCATTAAATTAAATTAATTGTACTTTATATAAAATTAATTAAAATTCAGTTATGAAAGTTGTTAAAAAAGTAGTTTCAAAATGCACATAATATTTATTTTTCTCGTTTTATAATCTGGTGTCAAAAGCATAAATATTCAAAAAGAATGGCAAACAAAAATATTTGTTCATCTTAGTTGTTCTAAATGAATTTTACTAATAAAATCTAAAATATAAATTAAATTCTGAGAATACATGAAATTTCTAAAATTATATTCAGTAAATAAATTATTTTTCTTTAAAATTATCTATGCATAAGAATACACAATGTTTTATTTCATTCATGTAAAGTATTATATTTCTTCGATCTCTTTATAAAAACTTAACCTAAAGAATGTACTTATTATAATTATAATTTAATTTTAAATTGTATTCTATCGGAATTAAAATCTCAATTCCATTAATCAATTAAAATTTTATGTAAAAAAATATGAAATGAAAAATCCACAATATTTATTTTAAACATTCAAAAAAGTCATAATTTAATAATATAATAATATTATATTATATTATATTGCATGCTTATTACTTATTATAAGTTTAATAATGTTTTACTTTATAATTTATAACATTTTTAAAACTTTTAAATTCGTATTAAAATATGTGAGAATACCTTGATACTTTACAGTATTAAATGGCTAATCATAATCTCAGCTCGAAATGAATATCTAATGCAACTTAACTGCAATATATAAAATATATATCTGATGTACTCTTTATACATATACGTATTCTATCACCAATTTTTGGGAAAAATAAATAGTATATTTACAATAAATATACAGTAAATTCTAATTTGAAAATAAAATAAAATAATGTAGTTTAACAAAAAAAATTAATCTAAAATATTTTACCAAGGCAAATAATTGTAGCTGATGATTGATTATATACATGTACATCGTAGACTATTTCTATTGAATAAAAAATAGATATCTAATTTTAATGAAATATATACAAAAACTAGACCAAAAATATATTAAAATCATATTTACATATTTATATATAGAAACTTAATATATAAAAATATGAAATAAAACACTTAATTTTATAATATAAAATATATATATTACTACAGTATGAAAAATTGAAATTTCTGAAATGTATTTAAAAATTAAGCATTATTATATACCAACAAAAGCAAAATTAACCAAAAAATAAACAGAAATGTTTTATTTGAATAAGATATATATTAATTTTATTTATATCTAAATATTTTATCAATTGATGTTCAATATTTAGAAATTTGAAAATTAAAAAAAATAAAAGGGATATAAAGTATAGTTTTTATAATCCTCTTATATAATTTTCATTACCTATTTTCGTTACCTGTTTTTATTTTTTATAATTTAATTTTTTTTTAATGAAAATCTCTTTTAATTAATTAAAAGTAAATAAAACTACTTTTAAAAACATCGAATTATGAAATATGTAAAAATTTGAATGTAATGTCTATGTATATTACCAGATTCAAATATTTATAGGAGACAGTGTTACATATATAATTATAGTAATGTATAATATTAATATTACATTATATTATATTGATAGAAGGCTTGGTAAGAAAGTAAAACGATCCAAATGAACAAATTTTGTTGATGTTATTATTTGATTTACTAATGTTATCAAGTAAATATTATAATTACTTTTTCACGAATATTGTATGACATTTTATAAAAGTTAATATTTCAAAAGAAAGAAGGAATTAAAAAAACAAGTAAATATTATAAAAAAATTGTTTAAAACTATTTACTAATACTTTCATTACGATATCAAACATGATTTTATAATATTGAACTTTTTCGAAAAAATAAAAAAGAATAATTCTATTATAAGTAGAAACTTATGAAGAAAATTACTATGAATAAAAATTATTCGCGCGTTGAACAAGAAGCTAAAAAACTCAAGTATTAAATATTTATGAAGTTCAAATATAAGCTATTGATGTTAAAGCCGCTGTCAGTGCAATTACTCTAAATGTAAACGGTTTCGTCTACAGGCACACTACTAGTATGAAAGATTAGCGAACAACGATATTTTTCTTTCACTCTTCACAGTGTTTTTCATTCTTACAAATAATCAAATAGATAAAAAGTATCTATAAGTAAATGATGTATCGTACGACAAAAAACTTGATCAAAGCTCACCTGGAGGCAGTGAACAGAATAGAAACCTTGCATCTTGGTGAAGATATTTTACAAAAATCCAAGTTTGTCGTTATCCAGCCATGCGAATGCAGAGAAAGAGTTCCAAATGCATGCGTGAGAACGTTTGGTGATGGAAGGGAACGAGAGTAAAACGGCTGCTCGAACTTCTGCTGCCGCCTGCTGCATGAAAACGAGAGAAGAAGTATATGTCCTATAGCTATTAGTCGTGTTCGTGTCAGGTCGCCGCTCCCTGAGAGATCACTGCCCTCACACACACCCGATTCCTTTTCCCTATCTCTTTTCCTCCCTTCTTTCTGTTAATCCTCCTTCCATCGACTCGCTCACTAACTTTCTCTCTTCAATATTCAGTCGAGGCCAAAGTTATCTTTCTCTTCTCCTTCTCTTTCTATTCAACTACTACCGACCCTCGCCGTCCCTCACGAAGGTCGTATCCCTTCCCTTTACTGCTCTTGCACTATTTAAGTAAATTTCTGAAACGCGTGACAATCGACAATCATTTTCTATTTTATTGAATCATGTCATCAATTTTATCATTAACAATGATTCATATATTGACAGCATTTTTGTTTTATTTAAGCACAATAAATAAGCAAAAAAATTACTGTAAGTTCGACAAAAATAAACAGGATAGAGTAAGAATGAACTGGCATGTTTCCAGTTGGATGCTACTCGGTAGCAAGAAACTTCTGTTATACGTCACTTATTTACTCATGCTTTTCTCTCTCTCTCTCTCTCTCTTTCTTCCTCAAGTTCATGGTTCTTCAGGTATTACTATACCTTTGCATACTATTATTCTAGATGCATATATTGGTTTTACTATACGCATAGATTCATATTTAAAAAAATAATATTTATTATTAAGAAATAATTTTAAGGAAAATTTAAATGGTATTAAAAATAGCCAAAATACATCCGTACAATCAAATGGGAAGAAGATAAAATTTAATAAATAAAAAATAATCATCTTATATTAAAATCAGCTAAAAAAATAAATAATTGATTTTTGGATAGTTGACATATAATATACAATAATCACTTACTGTATACATGCATCAAGAATAAAGAAATAATAAATGAATATTCCACAAATTTATGATTGTAATTTATATATAATAGAAAAAAGCAACACAACAAAAAAAAACTCTTTTGAATTCAGTCCCGCGTAAATCAAACAGCAGAATGCAAAAATGTTGCTCCGTATGGTAACATGTATACATCTTTGGTAAGTACACAATCAAACAAACACAGTCAGAATAATACACTCACGGCACTTACGAAATCATTCAATAATGTTATCTACAATTGACAATAATTGTGTCTCCTCTCACTTTTATAGGTTACTCTCATCCTCATTACTTTTTACTCTAAAATGGCGACTATTTATTCATACTGTCTACGTAACAGTTACATGCACAGCTAAAATTCTTTTATTCTAGAGGATCTCTAAACGAAACTGAACTTTTCTGCACACTGTCAGCATACCATACATATCGGAAACGTATCAGGTAGGCGTGTAACTCAACCAATCACAACATTGATGCACGAACAAATAAGAGAGAAAGAGAGAGAGAATGCGTAACAATCTCAAGGAATTGTAAAGATACCAACATTGTAATGGTAGCGAAAGAACAAAAGTTGGAGTGTAAGGAATTAGCTTTACTATCCTTACTTACAAAATAATTACTATAATACATTAATATCAAAGACTGACTAAATTAAATTATTCAATATATGCGATTCGCATAAAATGAAAAGTAATATGAGAAAGGAAATAGTAAAATATTCCATAAACCGTGAGTATGGTAATTATTTGGAAAGGAAACGAAAGAAAAATAAAATAAAAAGAGATAATGCAAATTCACATACAGGTTAATACGAAGGTACTAGCTATTTAAATAATTGAAATTAATGAGTGACTAATCAATGGTATGATAAGTTATTAATAACTACATATAGAGAAACAATATTAATAATAACATTCGTACTCTTTCTTCATCTATCTCCTGTCCATTTGATTTTTGTTTTAGGCAGCGTGTGTCGACATCTATTGGAGAATATCAGAAGGGAAAATTATGAACATGTCGCTATTTTGCTACACTGCTGTACTACACCATTTTTTTCGTTACAATAGCACTACCTAATTGCATATGTTGATACCATATCACATTTTCACTTTTCTCTTCTATCTCTCTCTATATACTATTGTGTGTACATGTGCATATAATATGATTCTATATAATATATACAGTGTAAAATATCCTATAATGTCCTACAGTATATATGGATAAAAAATTAGATGAATACTTTCTCGGTATGTTGCCATATCATCGCAACTTTATCTAAAAATGTTTTGAAAGAAAATTAAAAACCTACTTACCAAATCATAAACGAAACTTCACTTCGTTATCAATTTTAGTACTCTCTAATACTCAATATTATTTGTGATTGAACAAGAATCAATCCAATATCAAAGATTAATACTTCAAATCTAAACTGATAATTTTAATATTTAATTGTTGAGTATTGTAAAACTGAAAAACGCTTTAGTCGAATATCGTAATATTTTCTTATTTTATATTTTATGTTACTTAAAAAACTATGAAAATTATCAGGAAAATTTTAAATAATTTAAGATGAAATTAAATTTTTCGTCCTATGTAAAAAATTTTATTTATTTTGATTTTATTCTATTTTTAAATATATTTAAAAAATTGTAATTATTTATGTTATTGAAATTGACTACTGTAATTGTTTAAGTATATTTCATCTATAAAAATATACCAAAATTTGTATACATATTTTAAAAATATTTATTAATAAACAAAATAAATGTTA
Organism: Ceratosolen corneri; assembly: GCA_030522565.1. Lineage (NCBI taxonomy): Eukaryota > Metazoa > Arthropoda > Insecta > Hymenoptera > Agaonidae > Ceratosolen > Ceratosolen corneri. The sequence goes on from JAPYYT010001852.1 coordinate 27,014, forward strand.
AATGAAGATTATATTAAAAAACAAATTTAATAGGTATTCTAAATTGTAATATAAACATAAATGTGTTTACATAATAAATTACAAGTAATAAAAAGGCTTTTTAATACACTAGATTTACGTATTCCATAATGTTGCAGAAACAAAAAGCTAAATATTATATTATATGACATATATATACAATTCTATTAAAACTAACCAATATTATTTATTAATTATATATTTGTAATATTCAAATATTCAAGTTATAAAATAAACTTAATTGAAGATTAATAAAATAATATATTATAAATATAATATAAATAAAATAAAATCTATTATATAAATTTATAAATATAGAAAAACAGAAATGGGAAACTATTTTACAAACAAAATGACTCAATTTCAATAACAAGAAAATCACAAAAAAAGCTAGTAATTAATTTGAATTTAGATATTTTTCTAGCACGAAGAACAATAATCGTATATAATTTATGATTTATGGGCAATGTGTTAATTTTAATTAGGAACCTCAGTATCATGATCCATTTACAAATTTCTGATTTAATATCATTTGATTATAATTAATCTGATCATAATATATGTAAAGACAAAATATATTACTACCGGTAAAGAAGAATCAAAATTTTAATTATTTTATGCTAATTGGTCTAAATTTTAATTTTCATTACTTGCCCGGTTTAACTATTAATATAGTATTACATCATTGCTCGCGTCTTTTTAAATCCTTGCCTAGATCGTGTTTATATTTTGCTGCTGCGCGCACGTAGAAGCTGTTATAATGTGGTAATATGCCATAAAAAATCTGTGTATTCATTTAAAATAATGAAATATTGTGCTTATTTTTATCTAACTATATTATTAAATTGTGAAAAATTAAAATGAATTAAAATGAAAATTATTATTAAAAATTTATCGCGAAATGTAAAAATCTTTATACGTGATATAAAAAATATGCATGAATTATATTTTGTTTAATTTAATAATAAATTATTTGAGCTTTTACAATTATCCGAGCTGAAGGATCTTTTTAGCTTCATAACTCTGGAATTGTAAAGTACAGACGGAACTTATTTTCTTTTCATTCATCAAATTTTCATTTGATCAAACAATATAGTTAATTCAATTTAAATGATGAATATATATATATTTATATTTCTAGTAAATTATATATATTTTTTTATTTCGATAAATCCAAATTAATCTTGTACTAAACAAATAATAAAGATTCCAAAAGAATATATTTATTTCTTTTTCCCAGTACAAAAAGTAAATTTTCATTTTTATCTACTGTAATCAATGAAAATTTGGTTCATTTATGAGTAGATCTGGGCAGTGTTGAAAGTGGTAGACTCCAACAACACTACCGTACAGAGTCTAATTACTATAGTTTACAAATGTATAATAATTATATTGATTTTATATTTCATATAATGAAAAGTCATTAAATTAGACTGCATTCTCGCTGAATATCAGAATCTCAAAAATCTCAGTCTTCTAGTCTCCGAGTCTCTAGGCTAACTAGTACAAATCAGTGACTACAAGAGTTTGGCAAGACCAGTGATCGACTATACTAGATAGAAGCTTGAAAATGACGCTGATAAAAAGATTACATCATTTGCTGGACATCGAATCAAGCCAATGTTATATAGAAGCAACTAAAGCTGGGTTGACCCGGTCTTCAATTTAGGAATGAACGTTGCTACTATTTGGAGCTTGAATCAACGCATATCAGCAAGTAGCAACAAAGACGAGAACCAACCGCCCAAAAGGCCAACACATCTACAAGGCAAGTATTACCTGTATAATTCATCTAATCTAACACTATATTAATCAAGAATAGAGCGCACAGAAACCATAATGAATATAATTATTCCAAGCACCGCGGTTAATTTATGCTTAAATATCGCGATTGCTCGGAAAGAATTTTACATTATTACAGACTACTTCATTTCTTTCCACCCTGCTATCTCTCCCCCATAACATCTTGAAGAGAGTTCACAATCGTGTTAATCCCGAACAGATTGAACAGATATCACGGTTTCTAGTAAATGCTTACATAAAAAGAATTTTACCAATTAATTAGCCCTGTAATATATTTAAATGTATTATCATGTTTCGAATATTTCTATATTAAATTTATATTAAATAATAGTAAAAAATAAAAATAAAATTTTAATTTCTTAAAAAATAATTTTATACCGTTGATTTGATTACTCATTTCATTATACTTACTTTTTTTATTTGATGAATAATATTTTTTTAAATAAAAAGACGTTTCTAAGTTTTCTAAAGATTATTTTTATTGAAATTTGTTAATTTCATTTACAAATAAATTTAGAAGAATATGTAGTTTAAAGCAAAAAATTCAGTAATTTATAATGTAATAATTTAACTAAATAATATACATAGTAGAAAACTTCTATATAAAAGTGAAACATTTATATTTATAACATAATTTAAAACATACTTTTTAATTTAACAGAATAATTAATAAACACAATATAATATAAAAAATAATATTATTTAAGTATGCTCGATAAGAAAAAATAGAAACAATTGATATCGATGGGAAAAAGTAAACATGTAAAAACAATTTTATATCAACAAGAATAATGAATATTACACACTTCACAATAAATGAAAATAAATTTTCTTTAAAAGAAACACAAATTTTTGGATTATATTTTTAAATATAAAATAAGTAACTATTGATATCTTTAACTACATTCGTTATTCTTTATTTTTTATTGGTAATAGGTATAATATATGCATTCATAAGTGATTTATTTATGTGCTGCATATATGTTTATATTTTCATTCAATGTATTTATATTTATTGTTCTGATGTCTTCAATCAAATAAATAATGTTTAATTATTATTCTTTAGGATATTTTATAAAAATAAACAATAGTAAACTTTTAAATAATTAGTAATGGGTGAAACTAGTATCACCAATATAGTCCATTATATAATTAAATACATTATGGCTAATTAAGCCCAATCTTTTTTTTTTATTATATACATATTTGTTCATATAGGTTATGCAAAAATCATTATTTATTTTTCTCTGAAAACATTTAGTGATTTAAATATATTTATTCTGTAATTTTCAAGTTTTTATTAATCAAATATTATTATCATCTCTAACTTTTATTATTGAAGTATCATTATTGAACTACCAAAAAATCATGTTCAAATTTTAAAAATGTAAATTTGATTAGTTAAATGTTTTAAAAAATTTATTACTTTTTTAACTATTTAATATGATCATATTTGATCATTAATATTAAAATATATTACTAATTAATTACTATTAACCAATAAATATAAAATAAAATGAATCAAAATGCAAAAATATAATATTAGAGAAAAGTGAAAAGCTTTAAATCACTTTCAATATTTATTAAGAATGCAAAGTATTTTTATCAATTTATTTTTCTTTCTTGATTTTATTACTTTTATAAAAATATTTCATATATGAAAATAATCTATTAAATATTTGCTGAAAAAAAATTTACAAAATTTTTTAAATTTTAATATAAGTTCACCAAAAATTAAATGATCGGAATTTTATCAACTTTTCTAAAAAATCTTAAATTTAAAAAATTAAATTTTAAGATAAAGGAATATTTTTTATTTAATTAAAATATTATGTGAAAGTTATGAAGAAACTAGTTCTATAAATCATCACACATTTGATTTTTCAGATATGTAAAAACTGTATATACTTTTTATTAAAAAATTTGAACATGTAAATATTTAAAATATTTAATAAAAAAGTAAATAGAATAGTTGATTATAAATATTTAATGATTCGAATTTGATAATAAAAATAGTATTGATATATTTACCTTCTTATTTATAAAAAAATTCTTTGTAAAATGTTAAAATTAAATATTTTGGAAATTATTTAGGATGTTTGTTCTATTCTTTGGTATAATGTTAGTCAGGGCATCATTATTTGTTCAAAACTTTTGCTATATACAACACTATTAAATTGCCACGTACACATTTAAAAATGTACATATTTATATAAGTATCTGCAAATTCATACAGATAATTCTTATTAACTCACAATAAATTAAGAATAAATTATGTTCACCTAACCACATAAATTAGGAATTAGTTTGGTCATTTTAATGAAATTCGAAATTTGAATTTTCGGAATAATACTTTCTCTAAGTACATTACAAAATTTTCATTCTCTTGATGATACATTATTTTGATTTTTAAATTTAATATTTTCTGCGAATAAATGTACAAGAATCAAATTTTGAAAATTAGATTTTAAGTTTACCATTTTAACAAAAACATGAAAAAAAAAAACAATTAAATGTGATGACAAAGAGGAAGAGAGAGAGAAAGGAAAGGAAGACAAGATCGTTTCTTATAATCTATATGTAGTAATGGCAGGAACTTTGTTTTTCATGAAAATTACAAGTGTGAGTTATGAGGTTGTTGTTCGTAAAAGAGGACATAACCCTCGCTTGAAACGACTGAACGTGCTGAAACGGGCGTAACTCTACTATCATTGTATTCGTGCCATTCCCCGGAATAAGGATGCTTGCAGTAGGCTGTGTAATGGCCTGAGTGTGTACTGCCTGAGTGATTCGCGATACCATAGAGATTGTACGTGCATCCTTGAACACATGGCGCGGCGAAGGCACTGAGATCTAGAGTCGTTAATGGAAAATCCACTAGTACATTCAACTTGCCACGAAATCGTTCCATTGGTGAAAATCGTTTCAAATCTGCATGTTGTATATTGTTTACATTTTGTATTAAGGAAGTTTATGTCTATATTGCCTTAATTTGTCATGTACTTCAAATCCCTTTCTAGATCCTATATATTAAAATTACATTTCAATATAAATATTGAAAATCACTTAAAAGAAGGTTAAAACATTGAAATCCATATTTGCATTATTTAAATCATATACTTTTTAAAAATTAAAAATTATTAGAATAAGTTATAGATGTTGTATAATACTAGTTGATACAATAAATAGTATATTTAACATTATAACAATTATTCAAATAAATTATCCCATTTTTTAATGTAAATGAGACATCTACAAAAAAGAAAATAGTATTTATCGTTTATTATATTTATATCAAATCATTTTAAACATATTTTTTAATTATATTATTTCTAGAAAATAGTTAAACACTTGCATGTGATAATAGTAGTAAAAATAATTAACATTATGATAAATATTAGCACATAAATATGTTATTCGGATTAATATTAATGACATTTTCCTTTTCATTTTAACAGTTTTAATTGCTTATTAAAAATTACGACTACACTAATTATTAAAACAAATAAATATAGCATTGAATACATATTGTTAATACTAATTTTTAATTTTATTTTAAAAATATATATAATATTTTATAAAATAAAGTATTTGATTATTATTGGTTAAATTTATTAAAAATTTAATGAATTATATATGGAAATATAGTATATAAATTTAACTGTATTTATTTTACAATATTTATATAACTCAATACTAAATTTAACTTATAATTTTTATACTAAAATATATAAGTTTTCTTATTTATAAATAATAAATATTTTTTTATTACTTGCATCTTGAAATTCATGATATTCACAAAAACGTGAATTTATAATGTCTGTTGTAAAAAATCGTTATATGTTTCTGTTTAAACTCATAAATTTAATTTTATAGAAAGATTAATTCTATTATGTGAATATTTCAATTGTATTTTTAATTTTATGTATGCATTTTCAATATTTTGATTTATTTTTTGTTTGAATTATTCATAATTTTAAATATAATATATTAAAAAACTAATTTAGAATATTATAATCTGAAATATTTTCAAAACTTGAAATTGGAATAAAATATATGATAGAAAAACTAATTTATGAGAATTATGATAAAATGAATATTTGTTTAATTTTATTTTGTTTAATCAATATCATTTATAATTATTTTTAGATGAAAAAACAGTAAGTATAATAAATTGATTTGTCTAATTTATTTTTTATTTTAATAAATAATTTCATGATTTTAATGTAAATTGTATTAATTTAATATTATTATTTTAATTATAATGAAATTATAGCTGATTAAAATAAAAAATAAATTAGACAAATCAATTTATTATACTACAATTTCATGATCTTAATATAAATTGTATCAATTTAATATTATTATGTTAGTTATAATAAAATTGAATCTAAACATTTTTTATTGTTTTATTGTGATTAAAAAGATAAATTTATGTTAGTAAAATATTAAAAAAATTTAAATCATGATACAATCTTATTTCGAATATATATTTATAGTAATATGGTCAAGAATATGATTATTTATATTTCTAAAATTAAATTAGTTTTTTAATTAGATAATATAACTTCAAAGAAAGAAGAATCAAGACTGACTATTTTTTAAAATATAAGCTCAATAAAAATAAAAAAATGATTACTATTATTAATAAACCAAGTTAACATTTTAATAAATATGTACATTGTATAACATTTTATCTAAAGTGATCTCTAAAGAGAATATTATATTTATTAAACAAATAATATAGTGAAGTGTAAAATCTCAGAAGATTATTTGAAATGTTTAATTATTTTATTAAAAAATTCCCTTCTTACAAATGTAAAATTAGATATGAAATTTTTGTTAATTTAATTTTACTTTGTTACAAATTTTCAAATTGTTCAATGTCAATGTATAAGTGTAATAAATTTTGTAATATAAGTGTAATAAATTTTGCTATTTCAATATTTAAATGATATATAAAAACTTTGATATATAAGAAAAGGATACGAATAACTAAGATTTTTGGAAATTTTTGTATAAGAAAGCTCTTGGTGCACTTTCTTCTCATCTGACATTTGAAACAAGTTGGTTTTTCGTCACCATCTAGCACCTCCTCTCTAGTAAAATGCTCTAAACACAGATTCAGCTTAACAGTTCCACTTCTTGAAGGTATTGGTAAACTTAAGTCCCAAAAAGGATCTAAAGTGACAGAGACATGATTACAGTTGGTACAACGCAGCGATGACCTCAACTGACCAACAAAGACATCTACGATTGTGCTATCCTCATTACGTAGATAGCGTTTCCAACTTTCTGTTGCTTTCATACTATCTCTGAAATACGTATTGCTTTTACTGCTACTTTAATTATATATTGCAATAAAACAGGTTATAGTTTGATTATTTTTTAAATTTAAATATGTACTTATTACATAAAATATTTATAAATTCTTTCTTAAAATTTATTAAATATTACAAATATAATTTAATTACTTTTACTGAATTTCATATGGTCCTTATATAATAATTTTATTCGTGCATCGTATAACTTGTTGATTACTATTTTAATATTTTAATTTTAAAAATATATAAAATAAGATATTCTATAAAATGTTATAGCTGAACTAAATTATAACTAAAATATAGTTGTATTATAATAAAATGAAGAAGAAAAATATTATTATTAAAAGAAATATAATAAATAATAAAATTGTCATTATAATATTAGGTGTGATGTAATAATAAAATATAGTTCATTTATATAGTATATTTTTTATTTCTAATCATTGAATTTGTAATAAAAAATATTTCGAGATAATAAAAATATATTAAAATAAAATTATATATAATTATATTATTTCAGAAAAAGAAAGGCAGTTAATACATTGTACTTATTATTTTAACTTTTGTTTTCAAATTTACACTTTAAAAAAATTTCAAATTTCTTAATTAGCATTTAATTAAAATATTGGTATTTTTTTTATTTTTGCATAGTTTAATCATAATATAGTTCTTTAAATAAAAATATTCTGATAATGATTTTTGAAAGAGTTATCTCCTGATACTTATTCAAGCACTTGTTATTAGTGTACATAATAGTATATCTATTTGTATATTGTACTATCTGTTTTTTTCTTATATCATCTATCAGGTAAACGAATTCGGAGTATATAATAATGCTATTACAAACAGTGCACATATACAATGTTTCAAATTATAAACATTATTTTATGTTATATACGAATTTTTAGTGGTAATAAATAATGTTAGACTTCATTACTTAACTGTTTAGTAAAAGATTTTATTTATTTATTTAGAAAGAAGAAAAAACAAAATTAAGAAATGGAATTAACCTATTGTAAATTGCATTTGAATTTTGGTTCTGTATAAAACTACTCAAAATAAATAAAAATTCTTTTTCCTCATGCACTATTACTTTTTAATTGATAATTGATTCTAATTAATTGATTACACATCCCCTATTGTCCGATGACTAATTATGGAAAGGGTAATAGTGGAATGTACATTTACGCACTTGTGACAATATAAATAATTACTAAAATTCATTTATAAAATTTTAATATCTTAAACAATATTACACTTTATTACTTGACTGGACTCAAATATATACTTCAATTATGTTTTCTTAGATAACTACATTGACTTTATTGTATAAAAATTTCAATGTAATGAAAATAACTATTATTATATTTAAGTAAAACAAAACTAAATTTTTATGTATGGATAAATAGATACATTTGCATACTTTAATTCATAATTACAAAAAACACAAACACATATATTGTTATAGACTTATTATAAATGATAATTTAGTATTTATTAATTTACTTTTGAAACTGAATTATATTGTCTACTGGTTTATAATATATTTGCATTGATATAATTAAAGTCATGTAAAACTTACGAGTAAGTGTCAGGTATATCAGTCTGAATTGGTTGTGGTTTAATAGTCACTCGATTGACATCTTCGTGCAAACCTTCAAGTAGATATCGAAGGAATTCCTGGGCATCTTGTTGGCTATAACCCATGAAACGAGGGGCAAATCTCTGAATTTGGGATTTGAGAGATGATGTATTAACAACATGATCACCGTCACTTTCCCAGAGTTCTTGCACCACTTGACTGAAGGCCTTCATGAGTGCACCTTTCATACTTGACGTAGTTGTATTTATATCAGCCATGTACTGCTCATTTAGCAAATACTCCAAAAGAGGTCTTGTGTTACTCAGACATTGTATTACACTGTTCATGAAACACTTTACAAATGACATAAATTATTAAACTAAAGACTGAAGTTAGTAACTATTTATTAATTTAGTATTACTAAATTTGAAAATTCCAATATTTGATCAATAATATTTAATAAAAAACTAAAACTATAATTCACAAAATATTAATCAGAAATAATTATTAATTATAATGATAGATAGATATATATTTTATTTTAAAACATTGAAAATATAAATTAATAAAATAAACGATCAGAATGTATAATAATAAATAGAACTTTGTAATTTTTTATAATAATTTGAAATTAAATTTTAAATAATACCATTTATGTATTCAAACATTCCTTAAATATTTTTACTTAATAGCTAATAAATATACAAAAAATAAAATATTCTTGAAGCCGTTATATTTCTACATTTGTTCTTCCTATATTAAATTTATTCCTATATAATCACAATTCTGTTATTTTCTTTTGAATAATTGGAACAAATTTAAATGAGTAAAATATTAACGAGTTTTATTTTTATTTTATTTCATGAATTGATGTAATAAAGTTCTGTATTAATAATATATATAGTTTTTCCAAAAAAGTACAAAAAACTAAAAAAGAAATTACGAGCAATTAGTTTATAATTTTGCTATATTCACAAGTGCATGCAACAACTGCTTATATTATATACGATTTAAGACTCCAAAGATATATTGTACCGAGCATTTTCATGTTTTATATAATATATAATATAATTTATATAATATATAATATAATATAATTTATATAATATATAATATAATATAATTTATATAATATATAATATAATATAATTTATATAATATATAATATAATATATTTATATAATATAAATAATATATAAAAAATTAGTATTATAAAAATTGGTATTCACAAATTAGTGATATGGAATTCACAAGCCTACATATACAGTATTTTAATTCACACATCTTAGGCTTTTTTACATTAATGGTGATTTTGCGGAATTATATATAAGAACTAATAATGTATATAATTTGAAGTTATTTTAAATTAGCATATATTTATAAATTAATAACAGGATTCATAAACCTACATAAATTTGAACTTATAAGAATTTCTATTTTCTATGCCTTACATACTTGAGTTATTTATTTGGTATAAGCCCTTACGTTGTTTTGTTTTTTATCTTTGGTTTAACTTAAATTACTAATATTTAACTTAACTTGATTTGAGATACTTAAAATTTTTTAATGTAAATAAATGTATGCACATAATATATATACAATAAACAATATTAAAGTTATTGTTTATTGAATTTATTGAATGTTGTTGGTTACTAAGATAGGTTTATAAAAGAATTCTATTAATCTTAATCACTTTATAAATTTTAGAAATCATTGCACACAAAGTTCATGATCAAGACATTAAAAAAAGTTTGTCCATTTCGTTTAATGAATTACAAATAAAAACAAAATGTATTTAATATCTAATACTTACTGTATTGCCGATATTTCTCAGGCCATTAAGACCGCACCGATCATCTCGTGTATTCTTCAAGTGATTCTTGAAATTTGATTTCCCACTTGATTCGTATTCCTACAAATAGATTAGAATTAAATTTGAATCTACACTATATATTAAAATAATTTATCTGGAATACCAGATATATCCATTTTTTAGCTTGTTCATATATCCACTATTCATTTCAATTAAGAAGGTAAAATATATTCTATAAAAAATAATGAAAATAACTATATTGATATGCATAAATGTATTTTTATTTTGTTAATTTGAACTTTTTAATTTAATATTATACTAAGTAATAGTTACATTTCCATTAGAGATAATAAAAATAATATAAAGAAATTCAAACAATTTTTTTCTTTTATTCAATTTATATATAATATATTTATTTTAATACTTTACTTAACATGTATTCTTTTATAAAATAAAGTAAAATAATTCATATTTATAATGAATAATGGAAGTATCCTTAAAAATAAAAAATTAATTTTAAATAATATTAATACTTGACTGCTTACAAATATATATACTTATTATATTATATCGTATATTCATACATACGTTTTCTTTCTTTTTAAAATTAAACTTTTCTTTTTTTATAAAATTATACTTGAAGTTTCTCAAATGTATAATCAGTAAATTATGGTTACAAACAATTTTAATATGTGACTAAAATAATAAATAATCCTATTTTCTATTGAATCTTCCAGAAAGCTATTTACTATTTATCAAATACAATAAAACTGAAGTTTCCAGCTATATTAATAATTTGCTATACATTTTTTACTTATATGTCTTTAATTTTTTTACACGCATTTTATCACGCTGACAGTCACATCCTCGAACACAAAAAAATTATCTACTTGAATAATATTATTTATAATATTATTTAATATCTAGTTATTTTTATCATAAACTTTGTATATGAATTCATGTACGTGTAGGTGCAGCATGTAGCACATTTTATACGAGGCTTAACAGTTATAAATTTTAATATTATTTTTAACATTAAAATAATTCAAAACTTTAATAAGTTAGAATAATGTTGACAAATTATAAAATAAATAATTATAAATTAAAAATTATATTTTTTATTTTCTGTCTATTAAATTAGCATTTTCATTTCAAAAATTATAAAATTTTAATTTCAATATAATTTTTAGTATTCATAATATATCCATTCAAAAATTTTCGTGTAGAACCTGCTTTGTATTATTGATATGATTGCAAATCGTATCTTATTCCTATTTAATTATCTCTGAAAATACTTTTTCGTTTATAAATAGAATATAAATATATAAATAGAATGATCCATAGTTGTATTAAAGTCTCGTATTTTCAAATACATATATTTACATATACAATATTTATACATTAAATTTTAAGTTTAGAAATGGAAATTTTTTTTATTTTCTATTGTACCACATTAGTATACAAAGATAAATAAAATTTATTTAAGAATTGTTTTTATTTAACAGAAAATGTATTTACTTATAGTTTGTATTTAACTAGAATTGTTTGTGTTAAAGAAAATTTTCTTATTTTCGTTTCGTTTTAAGAAAAAACGTCTTATATAATTTCTTGAAAAACCAATAAAAGAAGAAACTTACAGAAAGATATCAATAAATCGTAAAATAAAAATTATTAAAATACATTAAATTATGATACATGCAAAAAATGTCTATCAATTTGTAGTATTATAGTAACAGTATAGATGATCTAGGTTTATAACTGGAAGTAATAGTGGGATTATAGTATCCGAAAGAATGAAAGAAGAAATTGCATGGAGTTATTTATACTAGTTGACATTACAATGCTTGACTAAGAAGGATGTAATACGAAATTTTTCCTTATACTTGGCAGAAAACAGCTAATGCCACCGATGTGTAGTATGAATTCATTCTGGAGACACTCACGCTCGTAGACGCTGAAGTCGTCTCCAGTGCTGCGCTCGTTGATGTTGTCAACAACTTGTTGGCGCTCTTGTTAGTATTGAATGGTTCCATGCAGTTAATCGAAGGGTTAACACAAGGAGAAGGTTCAACCTTGTTCGTGCTGTCGGTTATGTCATCTGCATCTGTGGGATTATGGCCACTATTGTTGGCGTCATCGTCATCGTTATTGTTGTCAATTAGACTTGCGACTTCTAGTACTCGAGAATTGTTGTTATGCCGGTCGCTCGTTACCTCGTCGTTGATATGCAAACGGTGATGCACTGGAAGGAAGTCCGAACCAAGTTCATTCTTGTTAATCTGATTTGATGTATCTGATTGGCTTGAACTACGGTGGAAGCTGGGTACATATTTCTGAACCGGGTACTTGCTAAAGTCAAGGTTTGTCGAAGGATTTAGCACATAGTACTGTTGCGAATGTGGGAAAGGGCTGACATCTGACCTGGATAGGAAAAATAAGAAAATTAATTTAATACTACTGGGTTACTATTTAAACTCTGCGAATCAATGAAATAAAGCAACGAACAAGTTATTGATCGTCACCAAGGTTTAATTGAAATGATCAGTACTTTGTTCTGATCTTAGAAATTTCTTTTAAATGTGGATGTTACATGATCTCAAATAAAAATCGTCCAAGCATTTGTACTTTGATTTTTCAGACTTTTGATTTGACGATTTTTTAAAGTTATCTGTTTAAGTAATGTAGTAATAAGTTTATATTAAGATAAATACGGATTTATATTAGTATATATAATTTGACATATTTGAATTTTTAACAGTTGTTACGAAGGAATTTTTATTTAAATAAATATGTTTCAAACTCGAGTAAACTGTTAACTGTTGCAAAATATTTTCTTATGTATAAAGTTGACAAATTACTAAAAAATAATCATATTAAAATTAAACAAATTAAATAAATTTATATTAATTATATTGCAAAGAATTTGATTAAGCATTTAAATGAAGTATTTTTTATTTTAAATTTCCTCTTTTATAGTTAAAATTTAATAAAAAAAATTATTTTGATACGATTTCATTTAACTTTAAACATAATATGCTTCACAGAGTAAAAATCGTTTTAATGATATGAAAGTTTAAGAAGATTGATTTCAGTTTGATCTATTGCCCTAAGTTTTTCTTGATAACAACAAAGAAGAGTAGTATTATCTCATTTGTTGAATCTGCTGGATCAATTCCAATATTAATTTTTATAATATACACTAAATATTTAATATTTAAATAATTTAACATTAATTAATTTTAATTAAATAAATTGAATACATAAAATTGAAATATAATTTTATATATATTTAATGATTTAATTAGTGTGTAAAAAAAGCTATTGAATCGATGTATTTTCTTCATGAGGCGTTTTTATACGGTGTTTCTATTTTTTTATCTCATCTCGGCATTACAAATATATTTGGAATAAAATGTTATTAAATACTTCTTTTGTAAAAATAATAAATTAAAATTAGAATAAGAAACAATGAGAATCGCAAGTGTTCGAGTAACTTCCAGTCTTCTTAAGAAATAGTTTCACCTTATGATGTAACGTATTTCAAACAGCTGTAAATAAGGAAATAAGATAGATATTTATTTTAGGCATTCAGACATGTTAAAATAAAATTTTAATTATAAAAAATAGCTTTGTTTTAAGTAAATATACATTAGTATTAAATCTATCAAGTTTAATTTTAATACTTTAAAAATTAAAAATATATTTTTATTTAAACATCTCATACGTAATACATATAAACATTAGTAATAAAAATTTAATAAACATTCATTTTTTTATTTTATATTTATACTAATTCAATACTTTAATACATAGCTTAACATCATAACATACTCAGGTTAATGATTTATTTTTTGAGAAATTGATTGTATATAAGTTTAATGTTACTATATTTTCAGAAACCAAGAAATTCTTTATAATGTTCGAAAAACATTATATTACAATAAGTATTAAAATATTGACACAATATTTACAATGTTAAAATACAACAAAAACTATCTAAACATGTTTTGCATATAAATAAATGTATTCGAGACTCCTTTAGAATTTCAATAGAATCTCCCCATACGATCTCTTTATTTAAAAATTATTTTGAATCTTATATGTTTATGATTGCCACTTGTGTCCAAAGAGCCTACGAATATAGATACAATATACATCGAGTATATCTCTTTCTTGCTAATAACCTTTTAACGCCTAGATTTTCCTCGAACTGCACCTCGAAAGTTCGGCGATAGTCAAAATGACTAACACGTGTTTTGTAATACAAGCTTAATAAAATCAAAGGACAAAACCTTTTAGGAATATTTGCGTGGTTGTCAAACTTCATGTTATTTTCATAACATACTGATTCAAATTTGAACAGTGTAAACAACAAGCCATGCTTCAAAGCGTTGGTGCAACATGGCAATCCATAGTACAACACTTGGAAGCGCGATCTCTCTCCTTCCATCTTGAAGGGAGTTCACATTCGGATTAATTCCCGAATAAAATGTCATAATGAATGTATTATTTTGTTATTTAAAAATAATAATAAATAATAATAATTTGATCAATATAATTCATATTATCTTTTAATAAAAAATGTTTGCATTATAATTTATGATTAGTCAAAGTTACATCATTATTTTCGATGAATAAAGAATAAAAAAAATTAAAATTTATTTTTTAGTGTCTTACAATATCAGTTTGCAAACTTCTATTTACAAGTTGTCGATTATGAAACATTCTGAATTTCCTGATTTATGATGTACACGTGAACGAGACAATAATACAATATATCTCAGTATAACAAGCGTATAACATTAATAAAAAGAATTCTAAAGAAAATAGAAAAAGAACAAATTTTCAGAATTGCATTTACTATAATCAATTAATCGTCGACCACTAATTTGAATACGTAATTGTATTAAATAAACTGAAATTTTAATTGAAAAAATAAATCCATAAAATTTTTTGTTTGTTAATACATTAAATTGATATTAAAAGAATTACTTAAACGTGAAAATAAAATTTTCAAAAGTAATTATATGAAAAGCTAATTGAAAAAATATTTAAAGAAAAATTAATTATTGAAGTATTAGTATGAAAAAAACACATCATTAAATTGCAGAATAGTAGAACATCGCCCAGTTGCAGAATGCAGATTGTTAAACGTTAAAACATTTCCGAATCATTCGATTAATTTCATCGTATTACAAAATAATATTGCCAAGTCGACGGATATTATACCACATACGAAAGTACCAATTGTTAAATCATTGTGCTCGAAATTTTTTTAGAATCTTGACCGATTCTCAATAATACCACTTGTTTAAAAATGTATTTGAATATATAATATGTTTATGATTACCAGGTGTATTCAAAAAGCCTATGACTACGACGAGAAAATAAAAATATCCTCTGTTCACTCGAACTACATCTCGAAAGTCTTCCGATGATCAAATTACTGATTCAAATAAAAAACTGTAAACAATAACCGACGCTTAAACTGTCATACAACATTGCAATATACATCAAGACAGTTGGAATCGTAACGACCACTACTTTGCTACTACCTCCTTCTAAGGGTGTTCACATTTCTTGATAAGGGCCCAACGACAGTATAATAATTAGCTGCCACCCAATCAGCGAAATTTCCCACTCCCATGGATATCGAAGACCATTACTCTTTGAATAGGTGCGGGGAGAAGTTATTACATTATAAGACAGCATACATTTTTCAATATATTGTTGATAAAAGCATTTTACAGTATTACATACGACTGCAACGAGTTCATTGTATCTCTTTCTATCAGCGTCGGATTGAAGCTTCTACGTAGTTTTTATTTACTACGAAGCTTCTATATAGACATTTCTGATGAGACTGACATTTTTGAGATTCTGAGACACAGCGTGACTGCATTTTAATTTAATGACTTCACCCCACTACTTGTGAAGGAGTGGTCTTCTATATTTATGGAAGTGGGAAATTTCGTTGATTGGATGACAGCTGATTATTGTGCTGTGATTGGCACCATTGACAAGCAGTGTCAACATCCTTAGAATGGCGTGGTGGCTATACTTCCAAATGTCGTGTTGTGCATTGTGATGCTGCACGACAGTTGAAGCATGGTTTTCGCGATTCCGACAGAATCTCGAGTCGTCACTTGTTAATATTTGTTTACTTTTAAAGGTGACTCTTGCCATAATATTCGAACATCATTTTACGACTTTTATTTTTAAATTATTCTGTTGGAACGTCTCATACTTCGTGATTGCTATACTTTGTTTATACTCCCAGTGGTTCCAGGTAAAGCGTTGTGAG
>JAPYYT010001853.1:0-22673 GCA_030522565.1 Ceratosolen corneri
CTGGGTAATGACGCTTCCGTATTAATGCTTCCGTATTGAGATCCTCACTGGATAGGCGTAATACTAAATGTACTAATTATTATCGTCTAGCGAGTCTATGGGGGTCTCGAAGGGGGAGGCGAACTGCAGTCTATTGTCGAGATGTTTACTGGGGAGTTTAAAGGGTCAAGTCGTAGTTTAGGAGGCAACTGCCGCATCTTCCATGCGGTCGTATTTTAAAATTTTAAAAATTTTCAATTTTCAATTTTTAAAATAAAGTAATGCAGGTTAGGTTAGAGGGGGAAAAGAGTGCTGCGAAGTCAGTTGCTTATAATCATTGCATTTAAGGTTTGCAGGCTGGGCAATGCCATGATCGGTAAACACTGACTAAATTTCTAAACGTAAATACAATCGAAGAGAATTTCGTTAGAGAACGGAATCTCGAACATAGCTTTTATAATTATAAAAGAACCTTTTTCAAGCCGATTTCAGTTAGGTATAAGTAGATTTTTTTTTAATCTAATAAATTTTTTTAATCGAGTCATTTTTTAAAGTTTTTATGAATGATAAACAGTAAAATTTATAATATTTTAAATATACTTAATTAAAATGAATATACTTTTGGCACCTCAGTTTTGTTAAATGTAATTAAATAAATTTTGAAAGCTAGTTTGTGTGCAATTATCATGATATTACTATCAACGTTTTGATATCTTACTAATATTCTTTGTAATATAATTTAATCTTTAGTTGTATATTATACTTTATTTTAATATTTTCTTATTGAAATCCCAATTTACTATGAAGATAATATTCGTAAAACTATTACTGGTTCAATAAAGTTATTTAACACTTAACACTTTATATACTTTATCAATACAATAAGAATAATATAATAGGATATATGTGTAAATATTTCATAAATTTTTATTTTCATAAATCATAAATTGTTATTTTCGAGTGTTATTAAATTAATATTTCATTTTACCTTATAAAATTAAATAAATGGTGATGGAGAATAAAAAGAAAGAAATGGTAATGGAGAATAAAAAAAAAGAAAAGGGAACGAAGTCCATGATAAAGAAAGATAACCATCTTGGCACAGGAGCCTAATCGCCTCTTCATGATAATGATCTCTTGGATCATAATAACTGCTCGTAATTTCTAACTAAACTCTTATTTGACTTCTAACCTTTTTCATATCTTGGCTTCTCTCTTTTCTGTCCAAGTAGCATTTTAATACTTTATTTTGATCCAAATGAAATTATTCTTAACATTTTTTCAATATTGGTATCAAAAATTAGATAAAATAAATTAATTTAAATTAGTTATCAAAAAGAAAAATATAGTTTTATAAAAAGAATTAATTTAATTAAGTAACTTTACACGTATTCTCGATATAGTAATACTTTTTTTTCAAGAGATTGAGTTTCAGTACACTTGCATGATATAACATATTAATATAAACTTAATGTAATTTAAATAATGTTACTATCAAATAAATTGTAAAATTAATTATAATCTTATAGTGATAAAATTTTACAATTTATTATATCAGAATAACGTTTTATTTATAAAATACAAAAAATAAAAAACTTGTTCCAGAAAAATAATTTATATTTTTAGAAAATTTTTTATAAATGATATTCTTGAAAACAATTTTCGTTAAATTGTTTTAACAATAACATTTAATATCTCATTTAGTTTTATAGTGTTAAACTTTCTAATAATTATTAAAGACTAACTTATTTTTCTGAATCTATTGCTATTTTATTCGATGTTTATTACTATTATTATATCATTTCATTCTGAGACTTCGGTTTGTGAAATATTTTATTGTACTTATTTCAAATAATTTGATTTTCATATACTGGATTCATATTTTTTTAGTCTTTTTATTTTATTATATTTACTATAAACATATTGATACAAAAAATTTTCGTTACAAATTTTAAACTTCTGAAATCATGCTCATTAAAATAGTATATAGTAGAATGTATAAGTAATTATTTATTTAAAAAATTTAATTATATGTATATAAAAACTTTGATTTATGATTAACATATTAGAAAAAAAGCTTTGGTAAATGAATATTTTTATTATGATAAATAGTTTTTATAATAATATTTATGATTTAACGACAATAAAAGATATAGTATATTAAATAAAGCAATTGAATTTATTTATAAATATATTGACGTGGTTTTGGAAATTATTTTTATTATTCGATCTATTTATATATATAATATATATATATATCATATATATACTATCTATTTATATATATAATATATATATATATCAAACTTTTACGAAAACATTGTACTATCACAGCTTTTCGAAATTATAGAATATCAATAGCAGCTCTTAGAATATTTTGTGCATCCAGATACGCGTTCCAGCATACTTCATCATTTAAAAAATATAATGCTATGAACAATCAAATTCATATTTAATTTCTTCGAATCATATTCAAGTTTCTCGAATGTATATCATAGGAATATAATAGTACATAATAGTATATATATATATATATATATATATATATATATAATATAATAGTATATAATAGGAACACAGAGAGAGAGAGAGAGAGAGAGAGAGAGAGAGAGAGAGAGAGAGGTGGGCAACCATTGCACAAGTCAATTTTTCATTTGTGTAACAACAATTAACATACGTTAGGTTTTTAAAGGTATACGTATTTACACTGAAAGACAAAGTACCGTCAATTTTTATTGAACCGAATGAAATACGCTCAAAAACGCTTTAAGAGCGTTTTCCATGCCAATTGCTTGAATAAATTGGAAAAACGTATTCGCTCAACCTCTCTCCTTCTTTTCCCATTCGTGCATGCATTTTACAGCTTTATGCATGTGTATTTGGGTACAGATAATTGTGATAGTCCCTTTTTGAGACTCCAGTATCGATATTATTTTCAGTTACCAGATCATTACTATATTATTGAATAAAAATAACAAGCATCGTTTGCCTGGTTGCAGTCAGAAAAACAGTAGCCAAGTGAAATTTGTTCACACAAAGAGAACTATGTATAGAGTACAATATTCAATATACATAGAGTACAATATTCAATACATATTTCCGATTGTACCTTATATATTTTACTTATAATATATTGTAATCTCTCTATGCTTAAAGAAAATAACATTTTCATTTTTTATTTTCTAGATAAAGGTGATAAAACACTAATAAAAAAGGATCATCTTGTAATAAGGCTGTCTAAATTTGTATAATATAAAGTATACTTGAATTTATTAAATTTTATTTTAAACAATGTGTTTTCAAATTAAAAATATCAATTAAATCAATAATAAAATGTAAAAGCAGTGCAAATTAATGAATAAATGTAATCAGTGTTGAATTTATTGATAATAGTAAATGAAAGATAAAACGTTAACAAATAAACTCAAGTTGAAGAGGCGTGTCTTGAAGCTAGTCGGACATGAGTTTCTCCTTTTAATTAGTCTTGAACTTAATTTTTAATATTTATCTAATCTTGCCGAATCTTATATGGATGATGCTTATTTAAGACTTATTACAGGTCGAGTTTTTTTCTTTTATTTAAAAAGCTCCCACCTTCAGCAATAATAACCACGAACTTAAATAAATTCCCATCCCAAAGATTATAAATATAAAAGACAAGATAAAAGAACGATTTTACTGTGTATATACTAGATACTGTATCAATTCTTTAACTATATCTTTTTTCTTGCTTTTGTTCTTACTAATTACTCATTGTTGTTTTGGAGAATACTGACGCTTCGCGGCTTCTGCGATTCTATTTACAATTTGAGAGAAAACCGTTACATGAGGGGTGGAAGTGTCCGCGAAAAAGTCTGGCATCATTTGTTTCTATGTGCTTTCATCGTATGCTTATTATGCTTATTATCATAGGTCTAATGCTTATTATCGTTAGATGCCTTTTTTTTCTATTGTCGGGCCTCCAGCTCAAGCCCCTGTTCGAGGAATTAAAAGTCCGTTGCTAAACTGCTACGATGTTCAAGACAATTTCGAATAAAATATAATATAGTTATCCTTGATCTATAAAAGACTAATTAATTATATAACAAATTAATGTTATAATAACATCATTCTTTTATAAATTTAACATTAAAATATTATACTGATTAGTGATTTATAAAGTTGTGCAAAAATAAAAAGAATTTATCTATGTTCTTTTAAATATTAAAGTTTTATAAAACGCTACCACTTATCATGAGAATAAATTTATCAATCTATATATTTCCTAATGGTGTAATAAAAAATTGTTTACTATACAATTATAGTTAATAAAAATTGAAATATCAAAATCATAAATAATTAATATATTAATATTCTTCTTAACTTTTCTATTTGAATAGACAAATTTTATGTAATTTATTTAATAAATTTAATAATGTAAAGTATATTATTAGAACTATTTTATAATAATATTTCTAGTATATTACATACTAAAAATTTTCGAGTATGGTCTTATTAAAGGTTAAAAGATAAAAAAACAAAAAATAAAAAATTTTGAAACTTCTTAGTAAAATGTATTGAATGAAAGTAATATAAATATTAGTTAGAAGCATGAATGTGTGAGAGATTTAATGTTCATTAATAGTAATATTTTCATAAATTTATAAATTGAAACTAACAAAATACATTTATTATTGCAATAAAGATATCAAATTAAATGCAGAATAATTAATAAAATAATAAACAAAAGAAATACATAAAACTTATATATAATTTCTAAAACATATTTTAATACACTACAAAAGACTAAATGCTTTTAATAATTTATTAAACTTATCGATACTGATATAACTAAAAATATATACTTTTAGAATTTTGTAAAAACAAATATATTATAGAAATACAAACTTTAATATATACTTTATCTCTTATTATAAATTATTAAACTTACTCAAAAGTTTTAAATATGAATATAGTTAGTCAGTCATATAATAATAATAGTAGTAATATAATAATATAATAATAATAATAGTCATATAATAATAATAACAGTACTTAGATTAGGAAATCTTCTTTTTAACTTTCAACCAATAATTTAATTTAACCAATAATTTTTACCAATAATACTTCAGTATTAACTTATTAAAGAAAAAATGTGCGAACAAATACCAACCAATAAAAAATATTTATTTAAAAATAATATCCATACGACACATAAATGACTTATCCACAAATTATATATTATGCATCTACAATTAATTTTAGTATATCTGTAAATTCATTTATACATATATATATATATATATATATATATATATATATATTATAAAATTAATAAAACAATTTGATGTAACTAAACACAATAAAATTTTATATGAGTAAATTACAAACATACACAAAATATATTTATTGTTTAGAATAACCTATATACTTTTTACTTTGGAATTACAGTCCTTAGAAAAATTTTTGCCTTGTAACATAATTATCGATGTAAATTTGATATAATATTTTACAAATGATTGGCAAAGTACTAAAGAATTATAAAAGGTGTTCATTTTTTATCTATAAAAGAAATATTTAGTTTTAATATATAGAATAAATTATTTTGGTCTTATAATCGCTTTTTATAATTATCATAAAAACACATTTAAGCCATACAATGAATACATTAAAATATAACTATTTTTTCTACAGTTTAATTTTTTTATATGTATTAAGATTAATCTGCACCTAGGCTATGAAGTTTAATTTAATTTTTAAGATAAATAATGATCAACCGAAGATTGGACTGGTCACATTATTTCATGAACGTACTAATAACACTTAAAGCAAGATACGACATAATATATGATTTTTTTTCTATCAGTAGATTTTATTAATTATATTACTTGTTCTAATATTTTTTATATTTCACATCGATGTGATAATTTAAATACATTAAAGAGATTGCATAAAATGAAATAAGTTAAATTAATCAATATAATATACAATAAATGAATATAAAAATTTTATGAAATTGGTAGTAGTTGTCATGATGCCTGCAAGCTAGGATGTCCAGTGAACGAAACTTCTCTACAGTCAAGCGTAAAGTTTACATGCGGTACTTGGAAGATGATATAAGTGCGTTTGGTGCGTACCATTGTGGCACCACTAAAGCTTTGTCAATAATGAGAATATTGCCTAAACTTAAGATCAACGACATCGACTATATTTAAAAAAAAATATATATATATATATAAACTCATACAGCGCTGTGCGATCTGTTTTCCACATCAAATTCTTCAATGTTTAATAAATTATTAAATTCTTAAGCTTACCGTCGATATCGTATCGCCCTCTATGTTCCCTTCTTTTATGAATTATTCGTTTTATTAATTATATATTTCTTAATAAATAACATATAAATAATAAAACGTTTTATTAATTTACGTATAATAACTTAAAATTATAAGTATTTTTTGTATGCATTATTAATACTTTGTATATAATGTTCAATAACAATAAAGGACAATCTGAACAAGTAATATATATCTAAAGCTTCCTTTTCATATTTCATTGTTTTCTTGACTTTCATTTTTAAATCTTTATTTCTAATACAGTTAATCGAAATCTATAAAAAGATAACCTGTATTTTTTCATTAATTTATAATTTAAAAATGATAAAGTAGATCTAAAACGATACGTAATTTAAATTTAAATCGAAACTATGACTAATAATAGGCGTTAATTATATAAAAAAAATTTTAAATAACTTAATTGGCTACGTTAGAGTTATGACGCAACTTTTTATGGTGAGAAAAGAAATAAAACCAATTCTGGAGATACCACATTTTAAAAGTCGAGTTAAAAGTCTTCTCTTACGATGTAACTTGGATTTCAAAACAGGGCACAACCTCAAGTATAGTCGTAGCTCATGCGGCAATTGAAAATTGCATTATTAATTATATTAAAAATATCAATTATATTAAAAATATTTCTTTTCATATTAATGAAATCATATGTAAAGACATAATCGAAATTTCAAAATATGAAAGACGCAACTTAAAAAAGAGCTTGTAGTTAAAATGTTTCGCTAATGGTTATCGATAAGTCAAGAATCTTATCGCATATGACCGTCGATATTTTTGTCTGTTCGAGATTCTATGAATTTCTAGTGTGTTTATCATAATAACGGTTTCAATATTCCGCGAAACTCAAGAATGCCTTTCCGCCCCTCGTGTCCTCTGCGTGTTGCAAGGAATGTGCCTAATACAAAACACGGACGTTTCGTCTAAAACGGCAAGGTCAATTATAAATACTGACAATAATACAGCAATAAGGACCTAGTAACAATCGTGTGACAATTTATTGATTGCGTAACAAATTTCCAATCATCAAATCCACTCCCCACTTAATTGCATCACCCGAAAATATATATATGACTACGTGAGTCATGCAAGGGCAGTACACTCGAAGAAATAAATGAGCAGCATTGCGTAATTCGTAAATAGAAACTGTAGGGCCGGTGGCCCATCACAACGGAGTATTTCTTTATTATTGATTAGCATTCTTTCTATAAAGAGTATTAAGCCATACTAAACAATTGTTGTATAGATAACAATAATTATTAGCTCATTATATTAATTAAAGCCTTATCGTTAGATTTAAGGCAGAAAGCATAATTTCCAGAGTTACTCATTTATTTGGATAAATAATATTCAGTGCAAGTACAAGCTTCAGGCTTGCCTCTCTGGCCATCAATTTGCGACTGATCGCCGTTACCATTACGCGAGCTGATTCAATACACTAGCTAATAGAAGCTAAGGAGGCAATTACGCTCTTAAGGGAACAACATTATATTTAACATCTTATTATCCATAAAGGCAACTTACAATAACATATCCATTTATTCCAGACTCAGTCTCTAACAGCCGCTGCTACCGCTACCGTGTCGACTATCTACCTGTCTCCCTTCGCTGCCTTATTTATTATATATAAAATAGATTTAATAAATATATTACAGTACGTACTCCTTAAATTGTAATTATTTCCAAAAAAATTGCTTACCTTATCTGCACATTTTCATTAATATTAATATATATGCTATTTTTTGGCACAAGTTAAGACTTTACTTACAGGGTACATTACTTTGAAGTATTCTTAATGATTTGTGTCATATAGAAAATTAATTTTTCATTTTTACATTCGTTGAAATGTATACATATAAATTTTATGATTTAAGATAAAGAATTTTTTTTAAATCAACACTAGGATTCTACACTACACGATTATGAACGTGGAAGGAAGAAAATCTTTTCTACCTTATTAAAAGTAAATATATCTCTAAACACCGTGAATAATGATAGAAAAATTAAAAAAGCGATTACACTATGAATAATATTTTGTAGATCTAGGCGTTGCATTTAATAAGAGAAACCTTTAATAACAGACAATGTTTTATTATTATTAGTATAATATCAATAATTGAGGCTGTAGAAACTGAAAATCATTCATTAACATCTTTCCAGTTACTTGTTAATGGCAATAAATGATCATGAAAAGTCAAACCATGAGGTTGTTCTCTAATATCCAATAACTCCATTTCAATTCGATTAGTACTTATATTTTGCGTGCACATGCGTATTTGTGCGTGTTTGCATGCAAAATGACAGAGCGTGATTATGACTGTGTATCTGCACGCATGGATACGTATATATGTTCGTGTATATATATATATATATATATAGCGTGCCAAGCTTATAAAGTTATTTGATTTGGTATGATGGTGATAATCTTCCTAGGCTTTAAACGAGTATGAACTTAAATCTATTAAACGTGCTTGTTTTATAGAGATGAAAATCTGTTTCATTTTAAGGGACTACCGAACGACATTTAATTGTCTTCTCGCGTGGATTTGCGTACGAAATCTCCCGTTTACATTTCCCATGTATCAAGTGAGAACAGTCTCTAAATATTATTATATAAGTTATGAAATTATTTATGCTATGAATGAATGTAACCAATGATATTAAGTAATAATTAAAGAATATTCTTTTACATCCATTATAAAACAAATTAGCTATAACTGTTATAATATTGCCGTAAATTGAAGAATTTATTAATTGAATTAAATTATCAAAGTTTTTTTTGAATTCACATTCAGATAAATTTGCAAATGTTAACATTACTTATTTCATCTTATGAATATGCTTAAATAAATTTATTTATTCACTAATTAAAATTTCAGATTTTGTAAAAAACATAACTTTGAAAAAAATGTATTTACTTGTAGTATATGTACTTAGCATTATGTATTATGCAATGTTTTAAATTTCTTAGTCTCATGAAATCTATTGATATTGAGTAATAATATTGTATTTATAATATAATAAATATTATTAATCATAAATTATATTTTAGGGTCAGAAAAATCGCTTCTACCAATTGAATACTGAACTTTAAAAGCTAAACGATCTTTTTATTTCCAATTATTTCGAGTTCACTTACTGATCGATTTAGGAGAATAGCTATATATTAAGCAACAGGGAAATCAAGCCTTACATCTTTGTTATAATTTGGCAATCTGGCTGTTCACAAACGCTTATGAAAATCACTACAATACATAAATTTCATAATCTTCTTTATATATAAATTAAATATATTAATATTTAAATAATCTTTTCAGTTCATAATATATTTTCTATAATATAGATGGTTCATAGTTTTATATACATTAATTTTTTTGTAATTTATGTATAACTCAATATGATAATTTATATATAGCATACTTTATAAATTATAGTACAGCTTAATTAAATTAGTACGTTATTTAAGATCTAAATACGAAAACCTTAAATTTTATTTTAAAATAAAATTTTCCTTTTTTTAATACCGATTTAATTTAATTATGTTCATAAATATATGTATATATTTTTTTATACAAAAATATACTATATTTACAATTAAATCTAATTAGTATTTACTTCAATAATTCATATTACTAATTCAATTTCATTTAATGAAAAAGGATACATTGATAAATCAAATTTAATGGAAATAACTTCAAAGATATGTTAGTTTTATAAGAAATTAGTAATAATAATATAGTCCTTTTTTGAATTTTAACTATGTTACATTTTTATATTTTAGACATATTTTGTTTAAAATGAAATTCTATTCTATTCTATTTTCTATTCTATTTACACACAAAGTACGTCATTCTATTTACACACAAAGATATTGTATCTGATACAATGCAAAATTATTTAGAATTTCAAACATAAGAAAGTGCAACTTACAAAATTATAAACTTCATAGTAGTTTTAACTAAGAGGAAATATTTTTTTTGGTATAATTAAATTGAATTTCCTTTTTATTGGATATCATTAGCATGCTACTACTACTACTACTACTACTACTACTACTAGTACTACTACTACTACTACTGCTACTGCTACTACTACTACTACTACTACTACTACTACTACTACTACTACTACTGCTACTACTACTACTACTACTACTACTACTACTACTACTACTACTACTAATAATAATAATAATAATAATGATAATGATAATGATAATGATAATGATAAGAGGTATTAGATATAAGCTTTTAATTTAAAGGACCGACTGTGAGTTAGATGCTTAGAGGAGATAAGGAGAACTCGTTCTTAAATGCCTCTTAAATACCAACCATAACAGCAACCCGTCGCTTGCGGGACGCCTGTATAATATAATGCATAAATGTATGGCTAGCTACCTAGTGGTCCAGTTATCGTAGTATTTATCGCTGTCCGTTCTGTATTCCATACCAAGTATATCCACATTGAATTCTAGGCATGTGCACATACTCAGATGTGTGTAGTTTGCGAAAAGGAAAGAATAATTTTTCAATCAGAATCTAAATTTAGATTGTTTTCAATACTTCAAGATTGTATTATATAATTTTCTCGATGACCATTAATATTAGACGCGAATTAAGATAGTACATTTGTACTAATTTTTATTACTTTTTAGATAATTTTTTCACAGCTTATTTTAAATGAAATGAACATATTCGTCAAAACAGAAAGTACATTACGGTATGCTAAATGCTATATAAGAAATGAAAGACTGGTATTAGATATGAAGGCCCATTAATAAATTAGGCAGCTTGAATTGTTGATTACAGTTTCAATAAAAATAATATAAACGACTTGGAATTACTTAGAAAGACATTGTGAGGTAGATGTAAAAAAACTCGCCGTAGTAAGCGTCACTGCAAACCGTCTAATTGGATAGTTTAAAAAATCAGCATTATTTTTCCCTTGCGTGCTGTAGATGTGCATATTGATAAAGACAGTGACGAAAGTACTTGTACATTTGAAAGTGATAATCTTCGTGCTTTTTGAAACCAAGATTCAGATTGCAGCCTTGTATACATATTTTCGCTTTGTTAAAGCATCGGCTCCAATAGCAACAGCAGTAGTGGCAATAGCAACCAGCTGAAAATCCTGAACTATTATTCCAAGCCGTTTGGTCGAATGGCAATTCCGTAGGGCGTTCTCTACCCTTATAATATGGGCGGATGAAGAGCGGAGTAGAGCTTGTGAGAAGGCGTTTGTTTCATCCCGCGTAAATCGAATCGAATTTCTTCGGAAAATAAACCCAGAAGTGCCCCTCAGCGCTTATCTGCCTTACGCCGCGCGGCAACTGCCGGAGTATTCCGACGAGCGTTTTATGCGCGCCATGAATTCTCGCGTAATCGACGAATTCATTGTGCGGGGGATGAAAATTACGCGCTAACGCTCACCAGCTTCTCTCTATGGGGCTTGTATAAGAGGTTTAATAACATTTTTATTAAGCTATTGTGAATCGCTTTTCAACCTTTTTGTCGTACTTTGTGTTTCCTTTTTGTTGGTCGACAGGGATGTTTGGAAAGGAACAAATGAATGAAAATAAAGTTCCCCCCTTGGAAGGATTCTTTTTTGATAAAAGTAATTACAGCGTGAGAGCATCGATTACTGACATAATGTGAGCGCAAATTAGATCATTTGCTTTTTATGAATACTTATATAGGTATTGCAGAATTTTATTTAGCGTTTCTTTTGCCTACATTAAAATAAGGTAATGTGATACGATATATGATGATCAATTTGATAGCTTCATTTTTTATATTACAATTCATTAAATGCGTGCTCATTTAGGAAATTTGTAAACTTATAACATTAATAAATTCGCTTACTTAATTATTTTATTTAATTTAATTAACAATTGTATTTGACAAATGAGCAGCAGACAAAATTTGCTTCAAAATATTTTGTTTAAATTTATAATCAATTATAAAAATTTGTATAATTTAAGTAAACGTATATTTAATTTTATATTATAAAAATACACACAAGATATAACTGATTATTAAATAAAAAATAATGCACCGAGGATAATACTTTTTTAACATTTTAAAAAAAAAAAGATTTTTACAATTCTCTATGCCTAAATTACATGCCTATTGAATATAGTTATTACTGGCAGTTAGATACCTAAATTCAAATGTTTTCCTAACTATTAATACAGGAATATGATTTTTCTAACTTCTCCTTAATTTTAGCTTAAAAGTATTACTATATCTTACTCTAACATTTTATTCAAACACTTTTCCAAATTAAATATTGTAAGAAACATACTACGCACTTTCAGTCTACGTTAAAAGCTAGAATCGACGTATTTAGTCATTCTTAAAAATTATTTCTTATTCAGTTATGATTAAAACAATTCTAGCTTCTTTCGAAAATAAAAAACAGATTTAATAATATCATTTTTGTGTCTCTATTTTAAGATTCGTCATATGAATATTATTTATATTTATATAATTAATTACTTAAATACTTATATGAACTCGATTACTTCTGATACACGTATTTTACATATATATTAATATAATATAATTGCATTACTTCGTACTATACACAATTTTCATTTTTACAAGTTTAAATTTAAAATCAATATTTAATATTAATGAATTGGTGGATTATTTTATTTTATTTAGGCGTACAAGCATCTTAGTTTCA
This sequence comes from Ceratosolen corneri, assembly GCA_030522565.1. Lineage (NCBI taxonomy): Eukaryota > Metazoa > Arthropoda > Insecta > Hymenoptera > Agaonidae > Ceratosolen > Ceratosolen corneri. The sequence goes on from JAPYYT010001853.1 coordinate 12,993, forward strand.
ACCAGATATTGATTAAGATATACTGCGACTACATTCCTCGTATTATCTGAATATCATACTTTCAGAAGTAATAAGAGAATTCTTCGATTAATATAATTCTTTATGTATGTTAAATAATTATTCAGAATTTAAAGTTCAATTTTAATATTATAAAAACCAATTTAATTATTTATGATAAAATTTTAGCATATGAAATAATATAATTTCATTCATTCAACATAATTTATAATTATGCTATCATAATTATAAAATTCATAATGTTTTTCAGTTAGTTCTTATTCTTAATTATTTTTACATGATATAATTTAAAGAAAAAATATTATTGAAGCAATAAAAGTTATTTTTTTATTTATATTTTTATTTATAAAAAATAATTTAATTCTTAAATTTTGAGAAAAAAATTTATTATTTAAACTTTCATTTGTTTTCAAAACAATTTTACTCTTAAGTATCTTATTTATAATTATTTCATTTATATATATATATATATATATATAACTTATTAACTATATATATATATATATATATATATATATTGATGAATAATTTATATATTTTATGACATTTAGAATATTCACGTAAATGCTATATAAATTATATAATGTACTTATGTAATAGTTATATAAAGAGAATATTTATTTAAATATACATTCAATATTATTTGTTATTTGAGAATATATATTATATATTATTATATAAATACAATAGATTTATTATAGATAAATCTAATATAATACTTATATTATAATTACTTGACAGAATATTAAAATATAATCAATAATAGAATATTTGATATTTTATTTATTTGATTGTATATTTTACTGAGGATATTAAAAAGAAAATTTTATTTATAAATAAAACTTTAGAAATTAATCTTACATCTTTAATTTTTAATTTTAAAATGATTTCGTAGTTAACAATATAGCCTTTATAATGTATTATTTGTTTCTAAGTAATAATACCAATAATACAAAAAATAATAATAATAGTAAACATAATAAACATAAAAATCAAGCAAATAAAAGCAAAAATAAATTATAAAAATAACTTTAAAAAATATTACAAATTTTAATGCACTAGTTATAGTAATATAATTATATCAAATAAGATTTATATCTACACGTTAATAATTTAAAATAATTTATTTTAATTATAAAGTGGATTTAAGTTAAAACTTACTTCAAATAAAATTCTCTAGTTTTAAACATGCTTTTATTATTGTTCTAACACAAAATACAATTCAACAAATAATTCACGGAACTTGTAATTATATTAAACTTTGTCGAAGTTAGCTGGGCAGCACATTCAGTTACAATAAAAAGTCTTTGAATAATCAAACGAATTTAAATAACGTTTCCATGTATTCGAGTCCGATGAAAAGTTTCAGTGAAACTTTGTTTAAGCATTTCCTTTTTTATATTTCATACCAATGTTACAAAAAATGTAAAGAAAGAAAAGTCGTAACATTTCAAAACCAAAGCAATAGTACGTTATTGCAATGTCCAGGTGAATCGTAACATTTTATTTTTCATTTAGTTAAAATGAAAAAATCCAACAATATATAAGATCAAAAAAGATATTTAAACTATTGATTTGTACCATATTTGTACTATAGATTTGTACTATTTCAATTCATGCAAAAAGAAAAGATAATGGGCAAACACTATAAAAACATCAAAAGTATGACATACTTATGCAATAAATCGATCACGATATGTTAAATTTATAATTATTATAAAAAAATTTTATTTTTTTTGTTAAATCAATTTATGAAATATTATAATAAAAATGTACATAACCCGATTCCCACTATAATTACTTTTAATGTGTGTTTTATTACAATATATATGCAAATTATATAAATAATATTATTGTTTATTATAATAAGAATGAATAATTTACGGTTCTAACTATAGCATAAATCTATAATAATAGATACAATATATATATACAATATATAATAATATAGATACAATATAGGTACAATAATAAAATAAATAGAGATTTTGATGAAAATATGAAAATTAAACAAATGTTCTATTTACAGTACTGGTGTGCAATCAATAATGTACACTTTTTAATGTAAAATCCCATATCAGTATAAGTTATTGGTATATAGTATACAGTAATAACTATTATTGTTTATTTAGTCTAAAGTAATTTTATAAAACTATGAAATCATAGAGGTTTTCTTCAAGTTGAGTTAAGATATTCAAAGCTTACTTTTACAGATTAATAACAAGATCATTCGTATTGTATTATTTGAAAAAATATCTCACCAATAAAAAATATATATTGTTTATCATGTTTTTGTAAGTTGAGAAAAACTATATTACCTATGTTATTTAAAATTTAAAAGTCAACACAAATAAATCTAAAATATTGTTTCGATCTTTAGTATATTCTCATTACTATTGCATAAAACACAAAGCACTAATTGTAAATTAATTGACTATTATTTGCACTGAATTGACTATAAAACAAAGTTATTTGTCTCATTTTTAATATATATATATTTTAAAAATAAATTTAAATAAAATGATTGGACTTTGTATGTGTACATAATATTAGTAAAAATCATATAATTTATCGTTAAGATTCGAAAATAAATCTAATCTATTTTTTTTACTATGATGATAGGTTTAAATATTAAATTAATATTTCGTTGTTAACATGCATTTTTTCGAACTGTATGAATAAAAAATCAGACTTCATATGTGTAGATTATACATAATTACATATATTATTCATGCATGCTTTTGAGTATCTCGTTATGCGTGATTATACGATTTTATAACACATTTTGTTAATATTTAATTCATACTTTGAAAAATCAGAATAATTTAAATAAGTAATATTCGATTAAGTCCCGGATTATACATACTCTTAATAATAAAAGAATAAATTAACTTTAAATTTTATGTAGAAACTTATAAATTTATAAATTATATGGCTAGGTATGTATAAAAGCTGCAATATTCAATATCCATTACCGAGATATAATTTTTTACGAGATAAAGTATTTTCAAGGAATTATAAATGGAATATTAATAATTCTAAGACTTTAACTATCTTTTATATAAAGTATTCTTTTTATCTTTTAAATTAATATTATTTATAAAAATATGATTTTTGGAATACTGCGTATAGAATTAAATTATAATGATTATGGCGATACTTCTTATTTGAATAATGTAATAATATTACTAAAATAAGAAAAATTTTGAAAATATTCGATGATAAAAATCAATATTTTTATAAAATATAATGCATATTCAGACTGCATATCCACAAAATATTAAAAGCTTTATGCAATCAGAGTATTCTTAAATTTTGATTCAACAGCACGGAATCATATAAACATAATATTCAAAATGTCAGTCGCCAAAATGATATTTTTCACACAAGCCTATAAATGGTGGTGAATGTGATCGTGTGTAGTGGAAAAATAACAGAAGACAGTGAAATTTCAGAGGCAAAACTATTCCCAGCATCACGATCGGGCGCGTTATCATCTCGCATTTCCGGCGTCGAGAAAGTTTGCTAAAAGCTGTGAAAGCCCACATACCCAGTCGGCACACGACGGCTCACTTCACTGACATAATAACGCGTAACATTCCGCAAAATTAACAGAGCGGATGGCTGATGCTACCACCGCCGGCGCCGCCATCGTTGTCATATTCCCCGGCTTTCCTTAAATAAAGTGCCTAACAACTTTGGCTCGCTTGCGCCGATGCAACGGCTTTCACCCTGCTTTTCATCCAATTTTACAGTACCTGAAATTTAATTTAAATTTTTGAAATAGTATGAGAATAAACGGTAAATGGTTACCATGTATTCACATATAGTTCACCGGAATAATGAGTTTGTCGAAATGATGCTTTTATACAATTTTTACTATTATCTTGTGAGTTGCAGGTTTCAACAAGTTTGTTACTATTTTAGGGATAACTACAAGTTAATAATGACTTGTATTGTTTACTATTTGCTACTAGTTTCACGAGGTAAAATAACGTGCATGATTAAAAGAGAAAAGAAATGGAATATAAAATAATGCCATGAGGGCAAATAAGTCAAATTAAGTTCGAAAATTGTACTTATACGGATTGTATTTGCCTCAGTAGTTGCAGCTTGTTATATATTGTGAATATATTGTAATTATTTGATGTAAATAATGCGCCTTATATATACAGAGAAATTTTAGAATAAATGATAAATATATGTACACAGAATTTTCAAGTACTTAAAATTTGAGGATGTATTGTTATTTTGCATCAGGTTAATTATTCTTTATTATCCATTTTAGAAATAAGAAATTTAATACAAACTACAATTGCAAAAGGTATTTAAAAATAATAAACGAAGAGAACTTTGATGATAAAATTTATTTAACAATGCAATAAACTGTAAATAACTACCAACAAATAGTCGATCGACAATACGAAAAACGCAAATAAGAACGCATTTGTTGATTGATTCGACGTTCTAATATTATCGACTTTTTATAATTAAACATTTATTAAAATTGCATTAAAAAATGTCGATGCTTTTTTACTTTATTTATTATATATAACTGCTATATACTGTATACTATAAATTTACTGTACATAATCTAACGTTTCTCCTTTGAGTAATCGTGCACTGTAGACTCATATGGCCTAATTAGACGCGAATTGTCTTTCCAATGAGTAGTCGTGGATTGCAAACTACGTTCCGGAGTTATGGTTGATCGCATACTCTTGTCAAATCGCGTAACTGTGTCCTAAATTCCACGAACGAGCCATTCATAACCAGAACTCTTTATCGAGCCGATCATATCCAACCGAGTAAATTTATCAATAGCGATACACATAACGGTGTGATTATTTGATGTCGTGGATTCCTAATAACTAAGGTGCAGGGTGTGCAACGTTAGCTGCATCTGCGATATAGGAGCATAAGCTTCTAGAATTTTAGAATCACCAATAATATTACAGCGGTCTTTTAAAACGGAAATTAAGTTCCGCTGCTTTCTTTGAAATTTATAATATAAAAATGAAAAATTTAATTACATGTTCATAAAATCTAAGGATAAAATATGAAAGTTGAAACGTGAGTTCAAATAAAAAAGGTTGTTTGTCAGTAAAAGGAAAAGTTGCAAAAAGAAGAATCGGTTGTAAGACGTGCCTTCCTTTCGCTCTCACGATGGCTGAAGGCAATCATGAGAGCATCGCTCGTTCAATCTCCCGAACAATCATGTCTACAAAAATACAAAAAAACAAAAATCCAAAACGCGACTCTTACTACAGCTCGTATAACTCGCTCACACCCTCCTAACGAATACGCAGGCCCAATTATCTGTAAACATAGATTAGGCTTGTGTATATGGAAAGCTTTTCCAAGGCAAAGTTTGGGCTCGATTGATCTCGATTCAGCCCGGTTACACTCAATCAAACTCGCCAATACGATTCAGTGAATTTTTAATCATAACCTCAACAATAAAAGCTGATATGACAGGCTAAAATATTCATAACAATTACTTATGTCAAGTATTTAGAATTCAATTATTAATTAGGTTGAAGACTAGAATTTAAATTTTATTTTAATAATAAATTCATATAATCTATTTTATAAAACTGATTAATATAACTATTAATATAATTAACGTAAATATTTATTGAAACCCTGTAGTTGATATAATTTATTTATTTATTTTATTTCGATTTAAATTAAAATTTTTATTCACAATGAACAATATTTGCATTTTGAATAGAAATAATATTAGCAATTAATATGTTAACATTCGACGTAGAACATCATTGATTTTGCTACGTATACGTGCCCTATTTACGTATATAACCGATCATATTGAATAATAGATTTGATATCATTGATAATTTAATATTTTTGTTTCATTTCAAAATAATGTACAATGTCGGTGTCATATTGATATAATAATTAGGTTAATTTGGTATAAAAAATTATTATTGTGATTTTACAATACAAAATTAAAGGCAATTATTATCATCGACTATTTTACATTCTATTATGTTTAAAAAATCAAATATACTGACAAATTACAATATATTATATTATTAAGACTGATAAAATATATAAGACCCGTATGTCGAATACCAAAGTTGATCTATCTTTAAAGGTAAAGACAATTATATGTTGTATTTCAGACCAGATTAATGTTTTAAACAAAAAGGAGGGATAGTAATCATATTGACCTGTTTGTCACACAATTATTGTCAATTTTTATTAATTGGAATTCATAAATAATCGAAATGATGGATGCGCGACTTAAAATATAAAAAGATAATTAAAAATTAACATTATCATCTGAAATGATCGGAGGTATGAACAGTATCGGATTATAAAAACAAATAAGTGATCCTGAAAAATTCTATGGCTTACTTTATTCACAATGTTCAACAATAATAAAAAGTCTGATCCTAGATACGTATAGCTCTTACAAACTTGATCGCACGTAGAAACTATAATCAAGCATAATTAAACAATAGTAAATAGTAGTAATAGCGATGTAGTCTTAAATCTGTTTAGTGACATTCGAGATGTTTTGACTAAAATTTCTAACTTGCACATCACAAACGTGTTTTTGTTAAATTTTATATTTATATCGAATGCTTTTAATAAATAAATTAAATGACATTTATTAATAATTGATATGAACTTTGGAAATTTAATTTTATATTGAATGGGTTTCGGATTATTATTTACATATTGTATTTGATATATTATATATTAGTTTATGAAATTTAATAATCAGCAGCAAAAAATCTTTCTGCCCATTTGAGTATTTAGACATTTATTTAGAAATTGAAAAACTGATTAATTTTTTAAAAAAAATGTAAAGCGTGAAAATGTTGTTAGAGCCTACATAGAAATCGGGTAAATCTATAAATAATCATTTGACCATCATTAATTATCAAACATTAAAGAAGTAAATTCATATTGAATTTTCTTTAGAAATATAATATATCGATTAAGGTCTATAAATCTAAAGGCTTACAAAAAAAAAAAAAAATACAAATATAGAGAGTTTATAATTCTTTTAGATAAGTATTATTCGAAATATATTTTTTTAAACTAAAATAGAAAAATCAATATTATAATTCAAAGTAAAATAGATCTCAAGCTTACGTTTTTCACGTATGACTTGGGGCGATAAAGTGGATAAGATATCTCTAGAAATTGCCCATGAAAAGATTAAACTGAATTTACGTATAGCATAGAAATCGATATTTCAACCAGTTTATAAGGGAAAGCACGTAACTAAAAGTCATCGAAGTGAACTTTAATCCACTTTAAATTATCTAATTTTGTAAATAATAATTAAATTTTGACGAAACTATATAATATCATTTATAAATGATACGTAATTATATAATAGCATATAAATCCTATTTAATAATGCTATTTATTAATATATTAATTTTATTCTATTTTAAAGATTAAAACAACATTAAAAATTTCTTGTGTCCAAATATATATAAACTTAATTATAACAGAATCCTTATTTTGTACAAATTTATCATAATTAATTATGCATTCCAAATAATAAATCAATAATAAATAAAGAATTGAGTAATGTTTGCCATATGTACTGATGTGAATATAATTCCCTTTGTTTAATAAATCATACCAATATTTACATATATGAACATTAAATTGATTTGTATAAATAAATATTTCATTTTGCTTATCTTTTAATAATCTTCTTCACAAAAATTGTTTTCACTCGCATTTAAAGAATTGTTCATAATTATTTATATAGAAAATTCATTATATTAATCTTCAAGTTAATATAATAAAGAAAATGTTCAAATTCTAATGGTCTAAAAAATATATTTATTTATTCATTTTACGATTTTCAAATAACTTTACAAAAAAAATTTATTTACATATCATTACTATTATATTTCTGCACACTTTTAATTAAGCTCACTTTATAGATCAAGCTAAATTAATGTTTGATATGACATTTTCTATGACAAAATCATAGAAATGTAAATGTCATTTAAATATTCTTAGTAACCAAATAATTAAAAATTTTCACTAAAGATAGTTATTTGTTAAATTTCTGTTTTTAAATTTTATTATTATCAAGTGTTTTAGTCTTTCAACCCTAAAAATGAGATAATTAATAGAAATAACAAACAGTTAAATGTCATTGGATAAGTTACATCATATTTCATTTAACAAAAATATAATTGATAAAGTTTATATTAATTATTAAGTAAGAACAGATATATAAGATTCATCTAAAATATATACACATACATATAATGTATGTTTACGCATAAGGTGCAAAGTTTGAACAAGATTCTTCCATCTTCATATGAATTATATATATTCTCAAAATTATAAAAAATTAATTAACATAATATTAGTACATCGCTATATAAAAATTCGTACAAAGAGAATGTTAAATCCATATTACGTAAAAAATTATCAATGTGTGTGCGTGTGTGAGTGCATGCGTACGCATGTGTCTGTATGCAGGTGTACGTATGTATGTTGTACATATTTTAATGCATGTAAATAATTTAATATTTATTGATACATTTTTAGATTGATAGTTCGTCTAAGATCGCTATGCCTTTGTCGTTTTGAAGTAGATACCTTTTTTATCTCACATCTCTCACTTATCTAGTTGGTATACTCGTATTCTGAAATTTGTAAAATTTTCTGAAACGTTTAGTCTTTTGCGATAGGTATTTGACAATCTTTCTTCTACACTTTTAACTCACTCCTTGGAAGACTTCTCTTTCTCACAACCCTTGATGAGAAGGAATTATTTCTCCGAACGAACACCTCTAACACATTAAATTCTCATTTGTGTGTGAATATGCACGGGGAGTTTGTAATTCATAAATGGTATTTGGTGGCTCCTAGTATTCTTCTAATGAATGACGAAGGCACGAGAATCGTAATGACGCTCAAAACATTGTGCGGTCGATCCTATTTCCTGAATGTAACTTCGCCATTAGAATTTGTCATTACCATTCGGTTGCATTTACTCGCCATCAGTCGTTCATTACGCTGTTATATTTGACCCAACTGAGTTTGTTCGCATATCTGGATTATTCGGACTTGACTGCGACGAGTAATATGTTATCGAGTAATCGATATTGGCTCCTGTACATCTGAAGTCAACTCATTCAATCTCAAATAGTTTTTTAATTTTCATATATTTGTATTTTTCTTCGCGAAAGCCCAGGCGTGTAGTTTATATAAATTAATTTCTCGTATTCTAATGATAGTGCACGGTTTGCTAAATTTTTAAAGATAATTTTGGTAGTTCATTGTTTTCAGATCGATAATTACTATCGATAAGAACATAAAGCAAATTCGTAGGATGCAATTTACCGTTGACTTGATGCTCATATACCCGGTAATCCAAGGTTGCCTGAGCTAAAATTTTTATTAATTATTCATTTTGTTTCGATGATTCTTTAATTATATATCATTGTTCGGGATTTTGATATAATCCCGACTCGTCACGATATAATATCATTTTTATTTTGTATGTTATTCTCGCTACAATATCTGTTTATTATATTATGTATATTATTCGTGATTATTATGTTTAAATATCTCGTATTTAATGATTGCCATGTTTTTTACGCCAATGTAACTCTTGCAATGTACATTATTGTTTGCGTCTGAATTTGT
>JAPYYT010001854.1:0-22673 GCA_030522565.1 Ceratosolen corneri
CACCCACCCACCCACCCACCCACCCACACACACACACACACACACACACACACACACACACACACACACACACACACACACATACGTATTGAAGCAATAGTATAAATGATAATCTGTAAATATCGAATAAAAATTGAGTTCTTTTTAATATAAGAAGTTTTAAAACGTGGATAATTGAATTTCCTTTTTTCTAAAAGTAATTGTAAAAGAGAATGAAAAGAATCCGACTTTGTTCTATCATCGTAAGCTTCCACACTTTCCGCTCTTTCAAAAAAGCATTCATATTGTAAGTCCTATTTAATTTTTTGCTTGATATGCGTTAAAGATAGTGAATTATTAATATTAAAATAAAGTCATTACTTTGCAATTATTATTTAATTAATAGTCGTATTAATGTTATTATTCAATTACAGTGGCAGAAGAAATAAAAGGGAACGTTTGATTGTCATGGGTGAAAAGCAAAATTTATAATACATATTAGATATGCAAATTTATATACTAAATGAAATTTTATGTACAATATGTGAATGCAGATAATAAATACCAAATATATAAATAGTTGAAATTTTGATTATTGTTCATCGTCATTTATTTTCTGTAACATTTCGGGCACAAACTTTCAATAAAATAAAATGTCTCATTAATAAAAGCAAAATTCCTATTAAATCATTCATATAAATCTAAAATATTGCCAACTTATCAATAGAAATATAACTTAACATATAAATATTAGTTCTCTCACCATTTACGAATAAACAAGTGCCATAAACAGTATTTTTTATGCCCCTTTCAAAACTTTGTAGAATATTGAAAAATAGATTATAATTTTTACTTAATAATTCAACTAAATTAAAATTGCCTTAGATAATGTCTATCAATCTCTTAAATAAATATCGACTAAAAATATTTATAAGTAAGTAAATTCTTTGTATTTTTAATAATTATCGTGAATTTTGCTTTTAGAATTCCAATGATATTTTCATTTACTTATAAAACATTGATATATTCAAACTCAGCGCATTTTCAAAATTGTTTTTTACCTTGCATCAACAATAATAAAATGAAATATTTTTATAAATTTGAAAATCATTTAGCATAAAACATAGTAACTCAACTTTTTCATTTTGTTTACGTATTTATTACAAATTAAGTTATACTTTCAGCAATAAAATATCACGGATTAATGCTTCATATTGATCGGATAATTTGTTCTTCTATTTATAATTCAATATTAATTAGTAGGATTGAGTCATTAATTTTTCAATTTAACGCCCTTGAAAAGAACTTTAATTGAATATTAATCATCTATGACTGCCATTAATATTGAAAAAAATTTTAATTACAAACGCCGTTTTAATAACACAACATCCAACTCCATTGGAGTTTATTAAATGGGTGGCGTAATAATAAAAGTGCAAGGAACTAAAGGCTAATTAGGGGCAGAGTCCAATCGCTTTGGAGCTTAAGTTGCGTATTCGTTGAGTGTCGTTGTTTTTCCTTATTGCAATTCCCTCAACTCTCCATCTTTCTCGAGCGCAATTGTAATGCGTACTAATGGTCCACTACTTAGTGGCTCTTACTTCTCCTTTACACTGTGTACAATGGACTTCCGCCTTCTCTCGCTTCATCAGCTGACTCGGAATTAATTAATTAATTAATTTTCTGCCGGTACGCCTTCGCACTTCGCCGTCACTCCATTTGGCTCGATCTTCGCGTCCGTCGGCTTACTTGACTTTGTTGAGAGTGAAATCTAAGTTAAGTAGTAGAAATTAATGGGCGCATTCATAACTACTTTGGCAGTTGAAATATATTGTGCAATTAGCATTTAAGGCCAGGAAAAATTTACGTTTTCACGAAAGGCAGAATTTTTAATTTAACACTAATGATTTCATTATTAAGACAAGCCGCGTACGTTTTATAGTGGAGTAAACAAGTTTTAAAAATGTCATGCTATCACACTGATGTATTTATTAATAGATGCATATATTGAAATATGTATTTGAAATATTGCTTATTTTAAACTCTATAGACGTAATTATTTAACAATATTAGTGTGGCAGTAGTTTCATGACAATTGTTTGTTTATTCTGTTTAAAAAGAATTAATTGAGTGGCCGAAGAAAACGTGTATTGTCCAAAAAGTAGGATGATTCGTCAAAGTCTTATTGCGAGAAAAGTTTTTTTTATTTCAATTATATCCACCTACATTTTACAATATTAAAGGCATTAAAGTCATTCGTTCTTATAATTTTTCTCCAATCCCAATCACCAACATCAGTAGCAACGTAAGCTAGAAAAATAAATAATTTGTCGACTGACATAATTAATAATATTAAACAATTTATGTAAATTAATTGCATACGTGGGATTAATTTAATTTGCATTTATATTCCGATGAAATAAATGTGGATGTTGTAAATTAAGGTTCACAAATTTTAATGAAAGATAAATAAAATTCTTAATTTTTCAATTCAATGCTTTAAATTGAATTGAAGCCAATATTATTCATCGTAAGAAATAGTTAATTAGCTTAGTATAATTTAAAAGGTTAATAATATGTGGTGATGTATAATATTATAGACAGAGATTATTGTTAAAATTGACGAAGAAAACTAATGTGAGTCGCGAAAGTCAGAATTTTCATATCACGTGGAAGTATTCTTGAACTCTCGTTCGTTCTTTCTATAAAATTAAAATTGCCTTCGAAAATTCTATGGAAGAGGATAAAAGAAACGAGGCTTTAAAACGCTTTGAAAGAAAATGCATAGCGCCCAAGTGTTGTATTTTTCATAATTAAAATCATAATCGTGTTAAGTGTTCAAATAATATTAGCACTGATAAGACAGATTGCGCTATAAATATGTGTTATGTGCTGTTAATGTGACCGTGAAAAATATTAATATCAATATAAAAGGATACTTGCGACATTGCCACGTAAATAAGATTCAAATTAATTATATAATGCAAGTATTGCAGACAATCAATTATTGTGTCAGATTCAAGCCTGAAATGTTATTTTGAATTTATTAATTTGATATTGGCAAAATGTGGTCTCGCGCAGTTATAAGTGCATTTATGACAGTACTTTAACACTGTACCATTGAAGTAACTGTGATGCAAAAGCTCCACAAGCTAATTACACGTTGTTTTCACTTTGATTGCGGGTGAGTGATTAAGTTTGTACTTTGATTATCGACGAGTGAAAATTGCGGATTTTTGTCGATTGACGGAGATTCATGATTTTCGGGGAAATAATTTGTTCAGGGAAAATTTGTGTGGTTCGAAAGGAAGAAAAGAAATTGCGGTAATTTTCCCTGATAACATACGACCGGAAGTATACGGTTCTACTAGAACTTTGATTATATACGAAAAGTACGAGGTAGCGAAGAGAAATGGTCAAAAAATTTTGATTATAGAGAGGCGAAGAAGTGGAAAGCACTTGAACGTGAAAGTAACGTAAATTCTTTTCTCCTCTTTTAAGTTTTTGTTAAGTTTCTTTTTTTTTTTTTTTTTTTTGAACAAAACCTTAAAAAATTAAAAAAATACAATTCAATAAAAAGAGTTTTATGTTAATTATGTAAAAATACCGCAGAATCAGCGGAGAAAGCGTTTTCGAAACTACCCGTAATAATATTTTTCTCTTATTAATACAATTTCCTCATCTCTTGAACGTTTATTCGCTATAATATTGTTTTCACTGACGGCATATTTTGCTCTAAAACACATAAATTACTTAAATATTTATTTTAAGCAGAATAAAACTATGGCTTTAACATTGAAATTACGAGGTAGTTTTTAGCAGTATAAACATACTTACTTCTCCTTATATAATTCCAGATCTAAGAAATTTGAAAAGAATTCAACTTTTTACGTTAGACATTTTCTTCCTTTAATAATAACTAGACATTTTTATCATTATTATTGCAAAATTTCAGTAAAAATTTCTGATTTAAATGTACTATACAATAATTCATTATAAATTTGTACTTCACATAATTTCAATTTCACAAAAATATATTAAGTGAAAAAACTAGTTGAAGAATCATATTTGTTGCATATTGGACAAATAGTTTCCCTTGAATTACGCGTGTAAAGTATGAATAATAATAATTTCAATAGCAACTTGCTTATTTATAATTAATTGTGCATTGGTATAATGTATATTAGTTTTTAATTTCGTATAATTATAGAGAAATGCTTTTAAGTGGATTGAATAATGATTTCTCATTACCTTCAAAATGGCTTTTGCAATAGAAGAAAATAAAATTAATGTTACCGATTGATGATTAGGAAGTTTTAAAAATTCAAATCCTATTGCTGCCTCAGGAAATTTATATCATAATATCAAGATTTATGTGCGCAATGTTATTTCTTAATCAAGAAACTATCGTACATATATTTCTTATAGATAAATGGGTTGCCTTATACCGATTCACTATTTATTTGTTACTCATAATAATATCATGTACTCGAGTGATTTTGAAGCTCTGTTTCGATACTTTTGTATGCATCATTTGCATCTCAAATACGTAAATTATATAAAAATTTATATTACCATTTATTCCGACCTACTTGTATAATTATGATAATCTATAATAGTTTCATATAAATTATAATAATCTTATGCGATTCTATTTCTATAGTGGATTCAATTTACTCCGATAAAATTCTTTTATATATATTTTATAAAATTTTCTTATCATTTTATTCAATTTATAATGAAAACATCAGGCTCTTTTTAAGATTTTTATTTATAGATTACAGCATTACAAATAGTTTGTTTCGGCATAATCATTTATATTCTCATGTACTAATAATAATTAAATTTAGTTAAAAGTAAAAATATTTTTTTTGCATAATTAAATTTAATTATGAAAATTTTAATTTTTAAACAATATTTTACAAAAATTCCATTTCTCGCTCAATACCAACAAACTTCAATTGCTCCGTTGGTCCATATCTGTAAGAGCAAAATAAATATTAATCCGAGTATATTCATTACTGCTATAAAGTACAATAGTTCAGTTAATTTTCACATCATTCTTTACCGATAATCGAAAAATAGTTCCTCTCCAGGCTGAATTGCACGTTTAGCGAAAATTCCGATTCTATGGTCTCCATTAACCATCATAACTTTGGCATAACAATTTGGATTTATAGAGTGATTGGCGAATCTAATTTTATTTCCTTTTCTAGTAGCATCGACTACAAAGTCTGCAACAAAGCAACGTACATTAATATTAACATATTATTATATATATAACATATTGTTAAAATACCCCGTACCATTATTAAGATTAAATAAAAAACTACACATGTACTTGTCGTACACTTTCCCTCGCCTGTCGGCCTCATCCTGACTGATGATTTCACCGCAGTATTCTGATATAAATTCGTTCTTCCCAGCAGATTCTTTCAAGAAAATGCCCCAGCCAGCAACATCCGAGGGCGCCATCAGCAAATGCTTATCTAACGGGAAAGAAAGAAAGTGTCAGAGGTATTTAAAACTTTAGGCGACAATTAAAACGCACGTAAATTCTATGCCCCCCATTGCTTCATATTCAATTATAAGATATTTCAAGCAATAGTATGTAAAGTTCCTTCCATTTCAAAATGCATAACGACAACAAGACTCACGAAGGCCACGTTGCACGCTCACGTTTTTGCATGAGATCTTCTGTATGTGGAATTGATCAGCGCCACAAGTCTGACAGAGATCAGGATCACATTCGCGTACAGCCAGGTAACACGGGCACTGCTTCGTGTTGCATTGGGCCTTGCAGCGGCAACCGGGGAAACGATTCTGGCACTCGCTGCTACATTGGCAAAACTTTTCACAAAAATTCTGCGCCTGAATGCACGGGCAGGAATTGTCACAAGGTCTACTCGGATGGTCACACGGCGCAAAGTTGTGCACGTGATTGGCTCCTATAAAAGCAGCAGCACACACACACCCACACGTTAATCTATAAATCATCTCAAGCCTAGCGAAGAGTAATAATAAAGTTTTGCTCGCTGAAGAAAAATTCAATTCATCGCTTTTGACAATTTGATTGCTTCGATAAATTTACTATAGACATACAATATATAGATATATACAAAGCGACCTCATGAAGCATAAAAGAAACATCTCATCGATAATAAGTGCTAATGCATGAGGCTGCCTTATATTATATCAAATACTTATAAAAATTATCAACTGAACGATACGTTCGGATAATAATGCGAGACACTTCATTTCGGTGAATTTAAAGTACACACCGGAATCCTTCTTAAGCTGGATTTTACGACAGTGCATCGACCACAATCTATGCTTCTTCTTCTTTTTTCTCGGGGGCGTGAAATCTTTAAGGCTTTCCACTGCGGGTATGTCACTGGCTTCCTTCTGGGCGAACTCGTACACCTCTTTACAAGTCTTGGTGAGTATTATCTGAGCAAGTGCGCATGGATTGCCGGGAAAGGCTTTGTGGAGAGCACGAAATAAACTCTGCTCCGAACCCGTCCACGACAGCTCGCTTTCCGTCTTAATACGTTTCTCGATTGAGCTGAGCAAGGAAAAGGGGGTTTGATGGTCGGGCTGCAACTGATCCTGAAGCGTATCTTCGTCTGGCTTCGAGTTCTTGTTTACGTTCTGCTTGAAGTCTACGAACAAAGGGAGTTTCTTACTTTGATTTTCATTGTTATGCTCTCGTGAAATTTGGTTACGTATCATTTCAGTCGGTACAATGGTGGCACATTCAATTTAATGGCTTATCAAAAACTCACTTGCGACCAAAACCATTGCAATTTCCAATCCATCTTTAATATCGCTAATAAGCGATAATTAGCCTTACCTTGACAGCTGCCGCCTTGACTGTACTTATTACTGTCATTGCTGTCTTCGCTACTAGCTTCGTTGCCAGAATCGACGCTAGCTTGCTTGCGTACTTTTCTTGGCCCACCTCGCTTCTCCTCATTTTCCTCTTCTTTTATATCCGCTGCCTGAGCTGCTAGCTTTTCTTTTATGCCTTCCTACCGAAAGGAGAATAAAAGTCTATTAAGTTGAGAAATAACGTTAAGACTATTTTTCTTTTAACTTTGGACTTTCATCGAACGCTATGGCTAAAGTTTTTGTGCCTGTTTAATTCTTCCAATTAGCTTACCAAATGCATATAGCACTCTGTACCACATGGTTCGGCAAATGACTTAAGATCTGGTCCTTTACGCTTCTGGAGGTTAGGTCCAGGATGACAAACTTGAAGACCTGAGTTCAAAATAAAGTATTTTAATGCTTAAAATCAATAGTTGCTAATTTTTCTCAATACTAAGTATGTGCAAATTTTTCAATTCAATCAGACCTTTATGAATTTGAGTAAATATTATAAATATAGAAGCAAAATATTATACTACTATATGCTACAGCTGACATTACTTGTTTTATAACAATAAAATTACTCTGTTATACGCGAATACTTTTAATTCATTATTTTCTAGACATTACATAAATGCTCAAGTTAGCACTGAATCTACTTTATGTTAAACGTTTAATAGAAGGATATATAGTAATTAAAAACTGATTCATTTTATTTCATTATTACATTCAATTGGTTGCATTTCCTTATAAATGAATTCCAAACGATTATATTAATTTACCCAAATAATCTTATTAATTTGCTACATAACATTTTCTTAACAAATTAGTGATAAATTTAATAAATTAATTATAATTAAAATTATAATTAAAATCAACTTTATTTTGAAGAAAGAATAATTATAGCTCTTTTCTGAGAGGAAAATATTTAATTAATTTTTTTCTTCTATTAGAATTAATATATCACACAGGTAGAATTAATATTAATACATGCTTATGAATTTCTAATACTTTACTTACGATGAAGAAAACAATCATATTTGAAACACCTTCGGCAAAATAATGTGTGAAAAGAATGCATAGTTTGCTCTCTTGGCACACTTTTAGCATTTATACCATCGATATTAGGTGTACACTCAGGTGGTAAGGCATTTGGATCTGATCTTTCTGTAAGTTCAATGTATTTCTCCTTCAATTCTTCTGGCCTACCTTTGTCAGGAAACATACTGGATATGGCCTGCGCAAAAGAAAATTTATGACTTACGCATCAATGTACACTCTTCTACGAAGCATATGCTTTCGTTATTTTATACACAATAATAATATAATTTACATTTAATCATAGAACTTTTATGTATAAAAATTGCTGAGCATGAATGTAAAATCAAAATTAAATAATTAAATTACACTAAAGATCTGCATCGATGGAAAAGGTGTTGCATCTTCATCTTGATCCTCCTCAATAATCTCCGTTTTTATAGCATCAACTTTCTTATCTTTCTCTTCGCTTTTTTCTTTATCCTTCTCCTTGTCCTTCTCTTTATCCTTATCCTTATCCTTATCCTTATCCTTATCCTTATCCTTATCCTTATCCTTATCCCTATCTTTCTCCTTATCCTTTTCTTTATCTTTGTCTTTATCTTTCCCTTTTTTTGGTATTTCTTTTTCTTTATCATCTTTATCATAAGCAACCAGAGCGTTCACTAAGTCAACAAAAATCGAATCATCCATAAATCCAGACTCACGATCACCGTGTACTTTTCCATCGTAGTTCTTTATCAATTCTTCAATAAATGTGCCATCTTGGTCTAGAATTTCATCTCCCATATACGGAATATTGTGCAGAACAGTTTCATCTTCTACCATGAAATTTTGTTGGATGGGTGCCCAGGTGTACATTGTTGGAATTGGTGAAACTGCATTAATAATTTTTACTGGGCACGACTGAACGTCACCATCGGAATTCGTTATTTCAGCCTTCTTCATACATGAAACATGTGGTGGAATATCTTGCATCGCTAACCACATTACCTTGCAATCTGTCCATCGTTTGTGTTCAGTTTCTAATAATTCTATTAAAGTGATAATTTATCGATAATAAATTTCATATTATAACTACATAATATAATGTAAATAAATGCTATAAACTAAGCAAATAAGATAATAATTTTCCGTCTAATAGTTATTATTAATCGGCAGGTTTATTTTGATATAAAATTTGAAAGAGAAGAGTAAAGACACAAGAAAGGCAAAAATTTTAAATAATTATCAATATATTATTTACATAATTGAAAAATTTTAATGCCATTTGAAAGCATTTGTACTTCCATTACTGCTCTAAATTACTTAATCGCATGAATTATTTACATATTAGATCAATGTTACAAATACGTGCTTTTAAATTAATAATTTTCGATTTAAAAAGAATGGAAATTTCTTTAAAAAAAAATATACAACAAGTATAGTGAACTTAAAAAAAAAATATATATGCATATATATATATATATATATATGTGTGTGTGTGTTTGTATGATAATGAAATTATTTGATGAATACATTTAAATCATTACCAGATACCTAATTGTCAACACAAAAGATTAACCACTACCACCAAAGCAGTAGTGTTTAAATAAAAAATTTCGATTTCATTTCGTACGATTACCTATTGTAACAAAAAAGGCCTAAGCTGTGAATATTTGTTCCTATAATAGTAAAAAAAAAGTTAATGGTAAATACGACAAGTGGTTAAAGTGAATTTTCTTTCGGAAAATAATGTAACTTGTGAGCACATCTAACCTGTCATGAGCTTGCGATTTTTATTCCAAGCAACTTTTACTTCGTCCGCTCGTTTGTATCGCTTGACTTGCCTTAATCTCATGTATTCTGACTTTACACGCTTTCGCCATTCCGCATTGAGCTTAGCCTTCGACATGGCTGGTTAATCGCGATCAATATTATTGCAATAATAAATACATTCGCGCCGCAACACAACAAAAACAAACAACCGCGAACGGAGCTACGAGGGTTGGAGCACCGCTGAGTTATGGAAGAGTTATTGGTTAAGCGCCGGAATTAACCGAGGCACAGTCCTTCCAACGCCTGCGCAGAACGACTTTCGTTATTACCGAGCATAGGGTATGTAGCTTCATCTATAGTGTGGGGCATTGCTGCATTAAAATTAAAATGACTATTTGATAAGCGAGAGCAAATTATTGCTAGTTTACATCTTAACCATATTGCTCGTTATTTATCACTCAATTGATAATGCAAGATTTTTTCCCCCGGATAATCCCGCGAATGACCTTGAATTGTAAATGTCCTTTGAATTCCGAGTGCGCTTGCAGTGCATAGTACGCAGCCAAAGATCTTCAATTTAGGTGTGAAATGCAGCAGCAATTTAAACATAAATTACAATATAAATTATTATGGCTTAAGAATGTTCAAATAACCCTGTGAGACTATTATCATTAAGGCATTGGATGGCATTAGAAGACTCGATTTATTTAATCGTAACACAAAGGTAGTAAAATTCTGCATGCACATAAGCGTTGCTTTCGCGACTGCAAATTCTCAGTATCGTTCAATTCGGCAATTTTATTCCCTTTTCATTCCAAACGCATGGCCACCTCTTTACACACACACACACACACACACACACACACACACATATATTGCATTCGGTAACACGTAGCCAAATAATTATCACATAAAGTCTCCTTGTATTTAAAAATGTTTATTTTAGTAAACTTATTAATGGTTTATAATGTTTTATAATAAGTTTATAGCCGTCATTGACAATAAATTGTTTAGGAGGTAAATGGATCGGTACTGATCAGTGTTTCGATGAATATTGAAGACGGGATAAAATTATTTATAAACAATTAATGAATAAAAATGGGGGGTGTAATGCTTGTCGTAGAAGCCAAGGAAGCAGCCGGAATTTAAGTCAGTTGAACAGGTCTGATTTCCGTTTTTTTCCAGAACTAAAAAGTATAGATGTTTAGTGGCGTAGCTGGTAAATCCATGAATTGCAAAATATTATTTATATTATTCTATGCATATTTAATTTTTTTTCTTCTTCAAATCAATAAATACCATAAATAATATTTTTATTATAATTCAAAAACGAATAAATAGTAAATAATTTTTTTTTCGTAACCTTAAAAATATTATCATGCCCATTAATTAAATTTATTTTCGTGCATTACACTAAAAAGTTACAAAATTGTAAAATAATTATACTTATAAATTTTATAATATTTTTGCTAGTACTTTTCAGATACAAATATTTATTTCCGCGTGCAATCTGATTTTCTCGAATAACTGCTTTAACCAACAAATCATACTAAAATGGCTTGAATAATTGTTTTTCACTTAATAAAATATATTAAATTGACAAAGATCAAAAGTGATACTTATACAATTATTATCAGCGCCGTAAAAAGTGTAAATGCCAAACACACTTTACATTTATATCTAGACAAAAAAATAGTGTGTTTAATGTGACAATAAGAGGTGATGGCAAAATATGTGTAAAACTGCTGTAAAGGTTTATTTTTAAGTTCATTTTCAATTCGCTTAAGCAATTCTGACCACGAAAGTGCCTATACAGCGACTTGGCCACACATTAAAACTTTAAAACTATCGAACCTCGATCATTTAGCTGCTCACGCAAGTTCTAGTACTCCAGACCAGCTGAAAAAATTCTTATTAATTAGCCGAACCAGCAATTTACAAGTCAATTATTAAAAAGTGTGGGTTGATTTATAAAGAAAAACTCAATTTAGTTTACGTAATAGTCCTATTCATAATTTATAAAAATTAAATTATTTCAATGTATTTAATCGATTTCAACTTAATGTCTACTTTTCTAAAAATATCTGCTCTATGTAATATTAAAATCATATATATACATAAATTGTATATTTATACAGGAATATAAAAGAAATTATATGCAGTGATGAAAATTTTCAAATTATTATTAGGCACAAATGATGTAAAAACAGGTAGTATTATGTGCACAATTAATTTAGTCAATACAGTTGTATAAGAATGTAATATTGTTCAACAAAATTGATTTCATAGTAAAAAACCCAATATTAACGAAGTTAATCATCTGGTAATTAAGCCCTTGTTAATAAGGATTATATTTATGTTTCCTTTATTTATTTTTTATTCTGTAAACCTATAAAAATCTATTTACTTGTCTTTTTCTTTCTTTAGATCTCTTTATCATATCGTTATTTTAATTCTTTCAATGTCTTTCCTTAGGCTTACTATATTACACAAATTCTCATCGAGAAATATGGAAGAGTTATTGGTGGAAATTATCTTTTTGTCCATCATTTATTTACTGCCTTAATAAACTACTTCAAGTATATTAAAGATTACATGCATGCATGTTAACTGCCATACATTTTTTCTGACTATAATCTAATATATTGATTAATTTTTTTCATAATTAAGAGTTTAAACAATTGTTTTATCAATGTTATCAGTACTTCATAGACTATCCATTATTAGTATCGTTTTCATGAATCATTGAATTTATAATACGTGAATTTTTATAGAAGTAATTGTAATGGCAATAAGTAGAGAAATTAAATTTAAATTTAAATTCAATCAAGTTATTAGAGAACTTGGTCAAAATTAATTAATCACTAGAAATTGTTATAAAAGTAATTATGGACTTTAGAAATAGCTAAACAAATTCCATATTGCATAAGGTTATTTATTATTTTTTATATTATATTATATTTATTATACCCGAGAATCCTTATAATTATTTAAACAAAAATTTATTTCCATCTCTTATTTTAAGATAATTTACTATATAAATATTATTTGCATTGAAAACGAAAATTAATATTGAAAATTGCATTCTGTAATAATTACTAACAATTATTAAAAATTTGTATTCAAAATATTAATGATAATAAAAACATAATAAATTATTTAATTACTTCTTTATGAAGTTTTGCATTGAGAAAATTTTGTCATAGAGTAGTTTTATTAATATTTTAATGCCTCGGTAATTTATAATATTATTTTAATGAAATTAAAAGCACGCATACATTATCATGTTATATACATTCAAGTTGTATTGAAAAGATTATTATATGTTGCGTCTATTTACTTACTAATTAAAAAATTTTTTAAAACTTTTGCTCCTAAATATTTTTCATGCTTTAAACTAAATGTTTATTCCATAAAAAATATTTTACAGTATATTTATAAGCAAGTGCACTTTTTTATTCACATTTTGGGACAAAAATAAAATTTCAAAAATAAGGCTTTAAATAATTGAGATTAATACTATTCGTTTAAAGTAAATATATAGTTGAATAATATTATTTTAAATAAAGTATTTATAAGGTAGATTAGATAAGTGAAATATTCTTACTATTATTTTAATTTAATTAAAAAATACCAATTGAATTTTTATTTTTTACTACTCTTTCAAGTATAGTATTTAAAATTCATGTGATTGTATAATTCGTATAAAATATATATTCTTTAACAATTTAATATATAAATGTTTTATATCAATAAAAAATATAAATATTATTCCTATGTTAATAAATAAGGTTAATAATATGTTAATAAATATGTTATGGAAGTTATAACATTTAATATTATAATATATTGTATGTAATATACGTATAAAAAACACTCATATTGAGTTAATGTTTGTTTAAAACAAAACGATTATTATACACGAATAAATGAAATAGATAAAATGATTAATTAAATAATGCAATGTTATATATAATATATATAATGTTCATTTAATTAACAAACAATTATTTAATTTGCAAACACTTTACATTAAATAATTATTTATTTGCACAAACAAATTAGTAGCGCATAAATTTATTCACAAATGTGTCATTTATAAATATAGTTTCTAAAACATATTTTTTACAGATAAAATAATATGTTATGTCGTTAATTGATAATAAATACAGTAATCTTCTATTTTTATCGAAATCATTTTAAATAATTACTTTACTCGCTACAAAAAGATAAATAGATGATAAATCCTTTTTTATTTAGTCATGGAAGTGTTAAAACTAACCGATAAAAAATTTGGTAGATTAACATAATTGAATTGAATTCAATTATTGTATGACCACGACGATGAAATTAATATTCTATTGTCTCTATAGTTATAAAAATTATTTGATGCGTAGAAATTTTTTCTGAAAATATTTCATAATATGAATAAAAATAAATAATATAAACTATTCGTACATATTAAATAACACTTATGATTTATCGATTCCCTATAAATCTCATTTTTACATTCAATTAATATTCGTAATATGCCTGTGCTTACAAAAATTATGCTATTATAATGTTTTTACTATTAATGCCACATTAAATTCCCTAATGGCCTTATATGTATATAAATAATGGTTTTTGAAATTAATCGTATGAGTATGTTGTTTGTCGAATAAAAGCGATGCATGTCTTAAATTAATTATATTTACTTTAGTATATTGAATGAGCTAGTGAATCTAAAAAAAGATTTGACACTTCGTACATGCGTCAGTGCTCTAATATCGTGAGCTTTTTACCTGATAAGTTATTTAAAATAAATTTAAACTTTCGATAATGAAACTCCTGTAATGGTTTATGCTTGTGTGAATATTTACGACATTTGATTTAATAGGCTTTTCATTATTCGGACAAGTTCCTTTGTTCACTCCCACGAGATTATTATTTATGTCAAGTAGTGGACCTCCACTGTCACCCTGCAATCAACGTGTCAATTATTTTATATTCGTATAAAATGAATTTGCGACTTATATATTTTACATATTACTGTTAGATTTGCAAGTTAAATTTACAATTTCAACATACAAATAATTCCAAACATGTAGATGTGTGTAAATGTTTTATATGATTATAAAATTTTAATCAGGTGGCTTTTTTTTTTTTTTTTTTAAGAATATACTTGTAAAACTATTTTAGCATTGATTGAAATAGTTGTATTTAATATTTAAAAATATACTTTTAACAGATACTCTGTAAAACTATTGCAGTTTTTTTTCATTATTTCATAAAAAAACATAATTTAGCGATAAAAAACCGATATTCAAGTAAAGATATACAATAAAACTTTTGTTAATTTCTTGTTAATTTCTTGTTAATTGTTAAAATTTGTTAATTATTGTATAAATTCATTGTCACTTTTCAATTATTGTGATTACTTATTATTATTATTGTACTTTGAAAGAAGAAAGACTTACTGGATATAAAACACTTGCAAAGAATATTATAAAATATAATATAAAAATTGTATAATTGTGATATTTTTTAATAACGAGACAATGTTGGTTAAATTACGTGCAATATTTTTATAGAATAAAGTGAATCTTATATTATAAAATGAACATTATATTACACTAACTTCATCTACTCATATTAACTTATAATACGTTATTACTATTTATCACTATCTCTTATTTATAACTTATTTATAAACATCATTATCATGTTTATGTAATATTTATTATTTTACTCGATAACTATATTTTTATTATTTATAGCTATTATTAATCGTATTCGGTAAAACTCATGTATACTTATTCGGTAATAGTACGAGCAATTGATTTAACTTATCGACGAACTTCAAAATGCATTTTCTAACCCCATAGAGTTATTTGAATTTATAAAAAGAATTATTAGATTGATTTTTCTGAACTAACGTTACATGAAAATGAAAAAAATCAAATAAGAGCGAATAGTTTGAAACTTGTTAATGAATAATTGATAAAACATTCCTTACAGAAGTTAGTAATATAGATGGGTTTGCGGTAGTGCAAAACATTGTGTCAAAAATAACAATTCTCATCCCCTTGTGTCTACTCATGATCTCTTCGCAGTCATTTTTGCGTAAAATGTTTAACAATGCCATTTGCATGTGATAGGATACTTCGCTATTGTTTATAACACTCCAGCCTGCTACGAAGGCCGTCGATCCATGCAGCTCTTCATCTGTTTTATTTGTGATAGTGGCCGAGATTATATGGGGATCATTGATAGCATTCTCTAGCTAATCAAATGATTGGTAAAAATTTTAATGCCTTTATTTAAAATAACGCTAGAAATAATAATACACAGGTATTATGAATTATTACATTGACATTATACTTACTAATATAATAGATATGTCATTAACTGGGACCTTGAAAGGTATGTCTTTTGATATGGCCCATTGTTCGTATGATATCCATTTTATTATATTATATTTTTTACCCACTTTCAAGTCAATTGATCCGGCGATAACCTCGTAATTCTTTAAATCTTTACAGAGACAGTGGGCCGCTGTCAACACATGCCTGCTCGATATTAACGTCCCGGTGCACCAATGATTTTTTATGGCCACGGCATGTCCGTCCTTTTTACTTATGGACACGATGAATGGATATTTCCCTTCGTTGGCCAGCTTAATGTTGATGCCCACCACAGCCCACGAGAAGTCATACTGCTGGCCTTAACAGCAAGAAATTCTTTTCGTTTTAATAGGCAATGTTACAGATTACAGATTTGCTAGAGAGAGAGAGCAGCTTAATCGTTATAATTACTTACAAAAGATTATAAACTGCAGAAAATAAAGGAGCGTTATTCGAAACATCTTGAGAGAATTAGTATTGAAATTTCAAATACTTCTCAATGTTGCCCGAAACATTACGTACAAATTGTTGTAATTTTATGAAATTTATCATAATGTAGACAAATAAGATTAGCCGCACTCATGACAGCTCTTCCTTTTATTTGTTAACGTTATTTATTCAGCGGTTACGTATACACACAATTCATTTGCTCCACATAGATTATAATCGTATATTTGTTTCTATTATTTGGGACTGATTTTGAAATGCTCAAAATATAACGATTCGACGATAAACAAATATTGCATTTGATTTGAACAATTTTATAATGCAAAAGATTTATAAGAGGCAATATTTTCTACAATATATCCCTTTTATGTGCTCAATAAATCGAGAAAAGAATAATTCGCGCGAGGTAAACATTCTCAAGTGACCAATATTTTTAACATTTTTTTTTCTTTATTAAACAAACACTTTTAAGTGAGTTGCGAGTAAAGACTTTGACTGAAGAGAAAGAAACGAAGTGAAATAAAAGTATGAAAATTCAGACATTCTGTAGATGAAATAATTATCGATTAAATTGAAAAAAAAAAAAGATCTATTGACACTTAGTAAAGGCTACAATTTACATGAGCAGAATGTTAATGATATAATGTAATTCTTTGACATTTTCGCACGCATAATAATTGTATTACGAGCAATAGGATTGCAATGCTATTTCTCTATATTAATGAAATTCTACTAATTTCCATCTCGTCACAAGTAATACGTACGTACTTTCTAAAGCGATTAATTAAATTATTGAAATCGTAGTCATTAATTTTTATAATGAATATACAGTATTCAGTTATACTGTATTTACACATACTATTAATGTAAATGATTTGAATAAACAAAGTGAGGTATTGTGCCACGAGATAATATATATGTAAAACAATACTTGTATACAATAATAAATCATATTGACAGTGTCGACATGCACCTGCTTAAACCAATTTCAAAGCTCCCCGATCTATTTTCTTAAAGATTACAAACATGTGACGCAATCTTGCAATGCTGATAAGGCACACATCGTTTTACGAAATTTCTATAATTCTTATTTAGTACAGGCTGGAAGGAATTACCTTGTAATGTAACGTGCATGGTTTCAAATTCAAAATGTGAATAACAGGCAGAAGTTTCGAGAGACATAGTCTTATAGTATTTTCGGATTTATCGCAATGAAAAATAAGCATTCGCCTCAAGGAAATTTATTTTTCATGTAGCTACGTCATATTACTTATAGCTCGCTTTCTAAGCTTTTATAAAAATCTTGCAATTACTGTAATTCGAGACTACTAAACATCGATTACACTTGTTTAATATGAATTATATGAATTTTTAGTCAACTGTCGGATAAAATAATTAAGGCCACGAAATTGTCCAAGCGAAATTTTTCCGTGTTTTTCTATAACACGAATAGATTAAGGTTTTATAATCTGTATAGGCGACAAAGTATTTGTTCAAGTTTAAAATGCTTATAATGCTTTTGCCTTTAATTAATCAGATACTTAATTATAAAGAGGTTCTACGAAAATCTTAGTGCCTGCTTAGTACATGAAATGCTGGAGCACATTATTTTTATCGTGTAGTTCGAAGTATTAATGATGATCACTATGAAACATTGGATGCGCGAGATAGGCGACGTTAACGGTAAGAACTTTTTCAATTGCCATCGAGAGCTTTTACAATTCCTTTAACAATCCTAAAAAAAAATAAAAAATAAAAAAAGTTATCTCTTGCACTTCCAATGTATATTTTAAAATCTTGTTTATTATCAGCCAAAGAACCAAAAGAAAAACAAATCGGGAATATAAGCACACAAGTTGGCATGTTTGTGGGTATGGAAACGTTGAAATCATATTTGCTGCTTTCAATAATTTTAAGAAAACATCTGAAGTTATCAGGATTCGGTGATAGGCGCAGTCGTTATTTTCCAAAATATTTTTCCTCCCCATTAACGTTTTATAAAATTCTCAATATACCACAATGTGTGTCCGTGGAGAGTCGATCGGACATTGGGAACACGATCATCTTCATAAGACTGCGAGGCTCCATTCTTCCCCCAAAATGTCGACAGGCGACGATAATGGACCTCTGAGAGATGTTAAAATTTCCTGTTCTGGGCCGTAACCTCCCAAGTTTCCAATTGCCGTCTGTTTAACACAGTGCGTAGCTTTGGGCTGTATTTTCGTTATTCAGCCACAAGTCGATGGTACTACGATACTTTACTCGTACTCGCGATCAGGCCTGTGTTCTCTCGAGCCGAGTTGCTCTGGGTCGAAAGCTGCTTACGGGATCTCTGAGACCTTTTTTTTACTATGAATATCTCTATTAGAATTACACGACATTACACGGGAAAACGATATTACGAGAGTCACTAATATTGCCTTTTCTTTTAATTGATAATAGTTGGTTATGCATATCACTCGGGGCATCCAACTTCTTACGGGATCTTGTCGACCACATCCGCCATTTAAGTTAATACCTTTGCGCCCCTTAACATCCAGGCTGCGAGAGCACATTGAATTTCAGCCGGAAGATCATTTCTCGAAATGATTTCAATGAGACGAATCTTGAAAGAGCTATGACAGTCCTTTGTTATCGATATAATCGTCATCGAGGGGCTTTTGCGTCTGCATCCACGAGACATTTTAAAAGCTCGAATTTGAAGTTTGTATAACTCTCATCTGGAGGTCTGGTCATCGTGTCAAGCTTCCACTGCGCTGATGATATTTTCGTATTTTGCTACTTTTTTCGTAACATTTGGAACATCTATGATCGAAATTCGAACAAATCATACGGATCAAGACAGTTATTGCATAATTTTCATGATTTTACACATCTACATTAACTTGTAATATTATTGTCAGACATACTTACAAATAGTTATTTTAAACAACAACAACAACAACAACAACAACAACAACAACAAGTGTCCTATGGCAAACGTACATTTAATTTAATTATTTAATAAACGTGAAATCGTGTAAAAATTCACTTAATAAAAAATAAAACAATCTCAACGAATAATATGAATATAATATGACACAAAAGACACTCGAGCTCCTCTTTATCTCTGACGTATGTGTACGGAGTTTGTGCTGCTAAATGAATCCCGTTCGAGACTTTTTGTCCTCGCGGGCAGAATGCAATAAAATGTCAAAAAATTCACTCAAGCGAAAGGAATATCCTCTTAAAATCTATTTTATTACATCCAGACTCGAGTATTCAAATTTAAATCACTTTACAAGCGTCAAATTACAGTGATACTTGAAACATAATTATCAATTGAAAGAGCACATAATATATTTTTTGCAATAATATAGAAATATTTTAACACTTTATTCGCACAATGAAGATTCAATCATTCAAATTGTTAAATGGATTCACTACAATATATTAATACAATATTAGATATAAGTGTAATCCATCAGTAAATGAGAATCAATTAATAAGGGTTTCACGAAATAGTACGAAAAAATGTACAAATACAGTAATTGTCAGAAGATAGTCAAAAATATGTATTAACAGTAAGAGTTAAATCGAAACAAAAAATCAATATAAACATACGAATAAAAACATTTCCTGAATAAATTAATGCTACGATAAAATGTATAATGCAACATGATTTATCATATAAGATATCTAAAAAGATAGAGATTATTTTTGAAACTTGTACACATGTATTGGAGAGCTAATTTTGGTACTGAATTAATTACTTTTTTTTTTTTTATTAGTTTTTTCATGATTCGCAACTTAATTAATAATTCAGCGTTAACACATATTTATTAATGAAACATTGCTATGCATAACTTATATTTGATGTTTTGCTACACCTCCGATGAATAATAATAGTCTTTGTTTAAACATCAAGTTTGGGTAATAAATATTGATTATACGAGATTTCGTAATATATCAATGGTATAAAATCATGTTTTATTTCATTTACTTTGGTAAATCATTGAATAGAATTGAGTAACACATATTGATCTAAACAAAAATATAATGTACTGTATTAAATAAACAATTCTAATACACTTAAAAATTTGGCAACGTGTATATATATAAATATACATATACATATACATATGATATAATATGAGAATATAATAAGGTGATATAATATGAGAAATAAATAAGGAAAATTAATATAATTTTTACTTGAAATTATTCTTAAATTTTTATTAAATTTTACTTCTTTTCTATATTTACCAATAAAAGATTCTTAATTTTTATATCACCTGCAACAAAATGATTCATTATAATTAGTATAAATATGTCTTATAAATATATCAATAATTGATCAAGTGTGAAATACGAAATATTGACAAGTAAATATTTGTAAGGATATTTAATTGTATATAGACTTGATAATAAATTAACAAAGGCTAATGTTCATTTAAACTATTCCCTTTTAATTATTCATATTGTTTACTTTGGTTTTATACTTGATAATAATAATATTTTTACTTTTTAGCATATTACATCTATATATTATTATTACGTTTATATATATATATATATATATATGACGTATTATTTATTTTTATATTATTTACGTGTATCTCAAAATTGAAATTACATGGTTCAGAAATCAACGTAATTTTTGTAATACATATAATTATATCAAACTGCAGTATATAATGTATCATTTACGGATACTGCAGATGAAAGTAATAATTATTATTATTTCTAATAGATGTCAGTATAGTAACTTTATTTAGAAAATCCTAGTTCTTCTTATTAATTAATATACTAAGAATTAATTCGCGCAAGCAAGCGCGCGCGCACACACACACAATAAGAACAGGAAATAATTGCACTCTAATTATTTAATTTAAGCTTTTACAATTTTTTCGTTATTATGAATTTAATGCAATTTAATGTGAATTTACCTTGATAGGGAACTGTAATTTTATTTTTCTAATAATTTATATATTGTTTTTGTGAAATTTTATGAAATTTTCCGAGAACAACAAATTTTAACATATAAATATGCTTAAATTTAAAATAATAATTAATTATTAATATAATATTCATTTAATAAAAACGATTTCAGTTCGAAAAATTTAGTTAATTACGATGCCATTTACAACATTTAACAGTAATGTTTAATAACAAAGTGTTATTGTTCCAATTATTATAATAATTGTTATGGAAGTTCGTAGTTCCTAAAGAAAAGCTACAAAATGAGATTGCATAGTAATATTTTATTATTTCACTTTATAAATTATGTATATATATCTTAATTTCTTAAAATATTTCCATTATACATAACGATTGTTTATAGTTTTTTTTTTATTGTTTTTTATTTTTAATGTTTTACGCAAAATGTACTGTGGTTTAAATATAAAAAAAAAAAATATATATATATATATCAATCGATTTTACGAATTAAAATACGCTTGTAAAATATTGGTTTGAATGAGTGCTTTAAATAATAATGTGTCTATATAGTAATTTAAATTATACTCTTATTCATATATATATTGTCAATAAAAGAATGCATTTTCTTAAATTTCACTGTAGTTTATTGAAAAGAAAAAGCGAACGAAGTATTCCTCGATGGCTGCTTTACTTGCACAGTATTTTTAAGTAAAATGTAAATTTAGAAATCCTAGTACAGTGTACGTAATTTAAACTTTGTAAGTAAATCTTAAAAGGATTAAATAATTAAAATTCCAAAGACCATATGTCGGTAAAACAGGATAAAAATACTTGCATAGAGAGGCAAGGAACTTGACTTAATCGTTTGCAAATCAGCGAGCATAGATAACGTTAAATAAAGTGACATAAGAAACCCACCAAATAAAAGAAGTGGAGGACGAAGGAGGAGGAGGAGGAGGAGGAGCAGGAGGAGGAGGAGTGCGGAAGAGGAGGTGGAGGAAGAGTGCGGAGGAGGAGGTGGAGGAGGAGGAGGAGGAAGAAGAAAGGCGAGGAGGAATGAGAAGTGGCTGTTCTTGGGTACAAAATAAACTATCCTCCGTATCATCGTCGTTCTCCTCCTCGTTGCATTCAACGATAAGACTCCAAATAAAGAAAGAGAGGAGTATTTGCTCATCGCGTAAAGGACGAAGAGCCGCCAAGGAACAGGAGATAAAGAAGAAATAATGAAAAAATGAGGGAAAAAAAAAAGAGGGAAAAAAGTGGATTTGAGGTGGG
>JAPYYT010001855.1:0-22645 GCA_030522565.1 Ceratosolen corneri
GCCTCGGGCTAATGTAATTTATATTGAATATTTCATTTGATTAAAAAGTGCGGGCGCGAGTAATACCACGATTGTCGAATGGATTATAAAATTTTAATTGGAGAAACTGCTAATGATATAATTCTATGAATGTAGCACGAGGAAGGATAATAATTTAACCTTAAATAAATTTGAGCGATGAAATTTTTACATTTAATAAGGTCAATATTTCAGAAGATCAACTCTGACTTGATTAAATAATCCTAATTAAATAATGCTTGCGTCAAAAGGCTAGGCCAATTAATTCCTTTATTCTTATTAATAATTAACGTTGTGTGCTCGGGCGATGTTTCCGAGGAGTGCAACAGTGTCTATTTATTATTTTCGATAAGTCCCAACTACAAAACGAACCATTACTCTCAACAATACTGGCGACGCCGGTGGATCCTATCTGCTGGGTATATATGGCAATTAATTGCACTTATCTCGTGAATCGCTCATTAGTAATTGTTTTCCTATAATATTAATCGATTGTTTTGTTCTCGTCACGACTTGCCAGTCCAGTCACCCATACACGTATCGCAAATCATGCTGCTAATCTTCCATCGTGCGCTGTTAATTAACTATTGTTTATTGACAGGATTAAAGGCGAGCAATCCACTACAAAAGCGCTTATTTCCCAACTTATTATGTATTTCCAGAATTTAAATTAAGCAGCGAAATCCATGTCACGCTAGCATATCCGAACTTATAGAATACTAAAATCTTCCTCTCCCCATCTCATTCCCATCCGCTCTTAATAATCATATTATCATAGCCGTCCTTAAAATTACCATGGCCCGCCTCTACAGGCAGTGTGCACGTGGTTCGCGTCCATCTCGTCGAGAGCGCAAAGGTACTCGCGCTGGAACAAAAAGCGACATAGACGACGGTAACCGGACGGTGGGGGAGGGGGATGGGGGCGGGGAAGCGGAGCCAGCGGCGAAGTCGTGAATCACGCCGGTCGATCCTCAGGGAGCATCTGCCGTGCTAACTGCCAGATGATCGGCTCAACTCTTACCGGCTGTCGGTGCTTAACCCCGTGACGATCCATACGCCCCCGATTGGCTACGGGGAATGATCGCGCCCGAATAGATCTCAATTAAGTTGACATTGGCTCGAAGCATTGAATGGGATCGCGCGTACGAGAGAGAGAGAGAGAGAGAGAGAGAGGGAATGTACCGTTAAATGATTTCAAAATGCATTCCAGATTGTGATGTGCGCATAACTCACTTTATAAGTATGTCTTGTTTTATTTTCATGTTCATTTGTGGCGATGCTTAATGTCGAGGATTTTGAAATATTTTCGGAGCTCTGTTTTAATGTAACATTCCATGCAATCGCTGTTATTAAGGATTTTCTCTTCCTTCTTTTTTTTTTTTTTGTTAATATATGTAGAAATCTCAATTTCTTGTATTTACTTCAGCGAGTTGTAGTAACAGTAATTAATTAATTAATTCTGCGTGTTTTCAGAATTTTAATCGCTTATAAAGCGAAGCTTTTTGCGACCATTTAACATACTTACATAGTAAGCAAAAGTCTAAAGTTTTTAATACGAGTTCGGACCGCAAACAGATGATGAATAACTATTAAAAAGTAAGCGTATGTTTTTATTCGTAATTTAAATTGGCTTCGTGCTTAATTCGTACTTAATTCGGCTGTAGTAAATTTAAAAGCAGCTTTGTAATAAAGGTATTTCATGTTAAAACGACCGCGAGAATTTCTTGTTGAATGTCGAGAAGAGATAGATAGCTATTATGTGTATTTGAAATTGAAATTTTTAATTAAGACGATATTAGAATGTGAATTCCTCTAACAAACTATTTATTTATCGATTAGTAAAGCGCCTCGTAATATTCTTATGTATTTACTTTTGTAATTAACGCTTTAAAATATAATCGGGAGGATGCGGAGCTCTGTTTTTATAAGGTTGTGTCCGCATCAACACCTTCACAAAGGCTGACATTATAAATTTGATAGAGGATTAAATCTAGTTTTTATAACCTTAGGAGACAGAGGCACAAATGAAAAGCCTTTCTCTCCCCCTTAAATTCTAATTCTATTCAACTACACATTAAAACCAAGTTAAAAGAAACTATAGACGTCGCTGCTCTAATTCGCCATAATTCTTCGAGTAAAACGATGTTACAGCCGTAAAAGTAAATCCACTCCAGAGTCCCATCTCGGGGTCACTCCAGTAACGTGGCTCGACCCTCGGGGACGACCCCTGATGTTCCTCTGCCAGCGAATAGTTCATAATACGAAGATGTCAGCGACACTGTGTATCAATACACACTAATGTAGGGGCTCCTGGCCGAGAGCCTCTCCACTCCCTGCAAGAGCACATCCCGGTGTATTTGATCAGGCGACTGGGCTTATTCAGGGGACACTCGCGCCCCCCGCTGCTTTTGTCCTATGGCGCTGCTGCAGTCGCACGTCACCCCCTCGTAAACAACAAAACAAGTGCCGAAGGGACGAGCACACATTTTCGCGTCTTCATCAATGCGAATTTCGACGAGTGCACTCGCCTCTTACGAGTAATTTCGGTTGGGCTTGTATTTTTCTCCTCCTCCTTCTCCTTCCTTTCTTCGTTTTTTTGTTTTTATCGTTGTCACCGTCGCTGTCGTTTCGATTGTCGTCGTCGTCGTCGTCGTCGTCGTTGTCGTCGTCGTTTTCGTCGCTGTTGCTGTCACGGTCATTGTCCTCGTAGAAAATAGCGACGGCAGGGGAAGTGGGTGTGTGCCACGCTACGAGTATTATTACGGAGCTTGCGATTTGTTTCGTGGGACGTAGCTACGACTGCTTAATCTCTTGCGATTGTACAATTAATTGCGCGACGACGAGGGCGTGAGTGGACTTTTATGGGTGGCTGTATTGCCTCTGTCATAAATTGGCAGCCTATAGTGATTGAGCATTCAAGTTCGAGCTTTCGATTCACAATAAATAAACTACTCGGTGTCGTATTGCTTTGCAGCTAGAACCGGTTGCTTTGCGCAACTTCTTCGCAATTATAATAAGATTATAGGTCCGATTTGCTTTAAAAATGCACTTCTATAATATTATCGTGGACAGTAGCATAAATACTAATGAAGCTGCCTGAGGGAAATTTGAATGCAATTGAATTGTCGTCAATGGTTGGAAATGCCGAAATTTTGACAATGCAAGCTTCGTCTGAGCGCAAGACACAAAGCAACTCTGTCATAAATCTTCTCTCGGTAAATCAACAAAACCATAACAATGGCATTATGTACTTCGTTTTCGAATTGTAAATTCCTCTCAACGCAAACAAGAAATGTATTTCCAATGGCGTGCGAGTCGTCCGCATAAGCGGACTAGTCCTGGCCTACGAGCGGGAATAAATTAGGGCGCGAGCGTAAAATAAATAAATAAAGTCTGTTGCAATCGCGCGACAGGCGGATTGCATCATCTGATCCACGACAATCGAGCCGCGGTTCTTAATGCGCACTATAAAAACGTCGTCCGGCCTTAAGCACGAGCTCGACGGCTTTATTCGGCACCCCGAGCACATGTACTATATACACAGTTGCACAAACGTATGTGTTTCTGTATCCGCACCCTCTATCCCGACATCCTCGGCACGAATGCATTACGCGTCAACGAGCCAACGGAGTAGTAATATCCTGAGTCGGGGCTGGATGCTGAAGTGCTGGGCGTCGGGGTGATGAAGGCGGGGATTATAATACATTACCAATTCGGGTGACGACGACGACGACTACGACGACGACGACGACGACGACGACGACGACGACGACGACGACGACGATGAGGATGACGACGATGACGTCAGTGACGACGATTGCAGATCCTATTTTGACCCTGTTTCAGCACTCGCGCGACAAACGCTATTTGGTCCATTCTTGAGTGATCCGTATTTACCGTTGGGTGTGCGTTACTGCTGTACAAAGTGTGCGTAAGCTCTTGAATAAATTCATTTCAGCGAATATTGCTGCCGGTTTTCGCGAAGAGGGTTTTCGCGAGATACCTTATATCCTGCGAATCGAATTCGGAGGGATTATTCAGAGTATAAATAAGAATGAGAAGAGAATTATATTGTAAAAGAGTGGAATGTACGTGTATGATATATTTTGTGAAACGTACGTATAATTGTATATGCATGTTATAAGAATCTTTCAATATGTGAGACATTTAAATTTAAAGGCTTGATAAATTGTTCTTGGTATTTTTACCTATTTTGTATGATTATGATTTCTATGAAAAATAATAGCTACAATTAAAAAACTAATAAGAGGTATCTTGTCCTTCCCTAACTTGATTTGTGCGTAATTTGTTGTTATTTGCATTTGCTTAAAAATAATCGATCAAACGAGGATACTTGATATTGTAATAAGATATTGCTTTGAACTGCGTTGACATATTAATATTCAGCGATCTGAATGGTAATTTGAAATCACGTGTAATTGTCAAATTAATATCGAAAGCACGAATAGCGCATCAAATTAAATATTTTCTTCAATTTGAAAAATAAATTCTTAAAACGCTAAAGCTAGTAAAGAACAATGCACTCGATAGGGTATTATTATACTTTTTGTAAATATCTTCCTTTCAGTAACTTGGGCAACGAATGATAGAAAGAAAGACGATACCTTTCTGAATATTGTCCCCATTTTCCTTTTATGTAACATAAAATCCAGAGTGAGAGGGACAGAGAGAGAGAGAGAGTGCGCGCGCGTGTGTGTGCGCGCGTTCGTACGAGCGTGAGCGTGGGGGTCTGAAGTGGGGTGAGGGCAGGGGGGATATTGAATGACAAAGAACGAAACGTGACGGAGGAGGAAGAGATCGAGGAAATAACAAAAGAGGGATACAAGGATGAGAGACGTTGGGGAAGTGGTATAATTTTTACAAGAGCAGGATAGATTGAGAACGTGAAAGACGGATACACTTGTCAATAGCAGGCTGGATCGCTTACGGGGTGGATACCGGAAAAACTCAGTAAATATTGTAACAAGTGTTCCGTCACCGTCACGGAGGCCAATGCCGACAATGCTACAACATCCAAATCATGGTACCTTTTCACAATCGATACTTTGACGTACGAACTCGGCTAATACTGAAAAATCGAAGTTCAATACTTGTACTCATTAACTGCTATATGTGGTTAAATCTTCATTTTCAAATAACTTGATGTGTAAGCGTTAGGTTCAGATAAATTTTGATTTAATCTGTACAGTGGTAATGCATAGAAAACGATTTCCTAAATTAGCAAAACATTCTCCAAATGTACGCAATAACCAAGTAGTTTATTAATTGAATTCCGTTTAATCTTATAATAAATGCAGAATGTATTGAAATTTTAATAGTTGAGCATCCCACAAAATTACTGCCAATATAAATATTAGGCTTTATGTGATATAACAAGAGAAATCCACTCCTAGTTTATTCTTCGCATAACTGACATTTTATAAGAAGGAAAGGAATGTGTGGAAGTCGTCAAACGAGTGGCATCGTAACCAAGCGCCACTCGTTCCAACTTGTCAAATCTATGCGAGAACTCAGGCTCGTAAAATGATGAGCAGTAGCTTATCACGAACTCAGGTATTCATCAAATATTCAGCATCTTAGATAAGTACAGGTATATTCATCATTCGGAGGATAATGAGTCTCGAATGATGCGAACGCTCTACGCATTTTTTATAATAGCACGTGACAATTATTTAGAAGCTGTTATATTGTCTACAGCGATACCAATATTTAACTCACAGTCACAAAAATCAGTGCTAATTATTCTGGGATAACTGGGAAGAGAGTGAGAAAGAGAGAGGGAGGAGGGGAGAGGGAGAGAGAGAGAGAGAGAGAGAGAGAGAGAGAGAGAGAGAGAGAGAGAGAGAGAGTGAAATACAGAAACGCGCGCTTTCTTCCACACACCAGCAAGATTTTCACCCTTGGCATGACATTATACGGGGGCGCTATGAAATAATCATATGGTTAGCTAATGGCAGGGGGTCGACTCATGCTCACTGACTCGAAGGCTCATTTGGCACGAGCGACTCCCCAGGTCGTAATCGAGGGTGCAATAAATAAATTCAATGTATTTGCCTCGGAGCCCCACAAACATTCAATGATAGATTGCAATCTTGGGTCACTGCTCGAAACTCACCCTCTCTCCTC
Source organism: Ceratosolen corneri (assembly GCA_030522565.1). Lineage (NCBI taxonomy): Eukaryota > Metazoa > Arthropoda > Insecta > Hymenoptera > Agaonidae > Ceratosolen > Ceratosolen corneri. The sequence continues at coordinate 6,166 of JAPYYT010001855.1, forward strand.
TCCCATACATGGGCGCGGGATGCTAAGCTTCCGCGGATTTTCGACTATTTTAAGGAAATTGAGGAGGGGAGAAAAGAGTTTATTCGTCACGTTTCGTTTGCTTTGAGTTTGATTATTGGATGGAATGCTTCGATAAACCTGGAATACGGATATCGACTATGCTAATGCGGTCGGGAGCAGCGATTGTTGGGTAACGCTGACGTTTTTTTGTTACGTTCTTCAGTAAGTTTATATTATTACAAATACCAATAATTATTACAAATTGTTTGCAGATGTTGCAGATGTACACTTTTGTTAATGCTAATATTAACACTTGGAAAATAATTAAAATTGAAGCCGTTCGGCATTTTCAACAGTATCAATCTGCTGAAATTCATATTTGAAAAATGGTCAAATGAAAAAAAAAACTACGTTCATAACAAACACAAAACCGTGATTAATATTTTATTTTCTTTTTCATCATCACTCTCTATTATATATTTGCTATAGAATGAATTTTATGATATAAATTTTATACATGAACATGAAAACTGTATAAAACGTTTATTAATTGAGAAAAACAAAAATAATTGAAAATATGCGATGCGTTGCCTAATTAAATAAATAAATAAATAAATAAATATATATATATATATATATATATACAGAATATATTGATTTACCGTTTGACATTTAATTACGGAAAATTCACTGCCAAATTGGTAAATAATAATTACATCTTACCTTCCATATAATTCGACATTTCAGTTTGGAATACATACACCAAAAATTTATTACAATTAATGGTGATTACGACGGTATTGCATATGTGACGATATTCATTTGCTATTTAAGAAAGATGAATCCTACATTAAAATTAGATATTTATAACAAATAGTGCGTTAATACGTTTAGTTGATTTTTCTAGCGGGCTATTTTATCGAATAATGTCGCAGTATTAAATTTGACGGCTCATTGAATACGAAATTACAGTCTGAAAATCAACCGGGCCTGCTTGATTTAAATTTCGGACTAGCAAAGTTAGAGCGAGAAAAGGGAAGCACCCGACGCAAACAGTAATTGTTCACTTATATCCGTAATAAGTCTCGACACTTGCGTTAGGATCATAATCCCGGGGCGGAGCATTGGGGGGGTTGTAGATGTAACTCCGATAGTTCGCCGACGCGCATTTTATTAGCGAATTTGTCTGAGCCGCTCGGCCGTCCTTTCCCATCGTGCCCCCGACAAATCTTTCGGAAGCAGAACGAAGCTTCCCCACCCCACACCGTCCCACTCCAACTCCCACTCCCGTCCCTCCCCGCCCCCCCTCATCCCCACCGCCCGACCACCCGCTCCTTTATTTATGAAAACATTTACGCACCACGTGGAATTAACGCGGATGATTACTCATACTCATATAAGCGCAGATTTAGGGATGATGCATTCCGCGCGGCTCGCTCCGTACGCGAGACACGCACTGGCCGAGGCGATGAAATTCGGTTAATGTGGGGAATTAAGGTTGAGTATGTGTGCGCACGACGTTGAGTAAATAATGGGGGACGCGCAATTCGTCTTAACGTTCGAGGGTCTTGTCGAAACGGGATCTTTGCCGATGCATATGTGCGTGAGTCTGTGTCGGCGCACCCATCGTTTTTTCTCCCGATATTAAAGGCGGTTCCATCACGGAAAGTCAAATATTATTTGGGAAAGTCGCTCGTGGTTGTGCTGGTCGATTATTCGAGCGCTCTACTTAACGTAATGACAGCGCAATGCAAGCGCTACATACTCACAACACTATTTGCGAATTCTCGTCGAATCTTGGCGCATCGTTGTCTTATTGATGGCGCGTTGTTCCTTTTTATAATCGTAGAGGTTCGCTTTTATTTTTGCTCTCGGGTACATTTCATTAATCCCGTCAACTTTTCGACCGAGCTATCAAATTTAGGTAGCCGTAATGCTCTTTCTCGATTCCAATTGCTATTAAAGCCGCTTTTATAAGCTGCTGGACTATTAGAATAATGAATACGTAATAAGCTGGTAATTCATCGCCATGTCGGTAATAATACTGGAAGCCTAAACATTTAATTGGATTGCAAATATTCGACCGGCAACTGAGCATTCTGGCACTTTTTCTGGCCACAGCGGAGCATGCTAATAAGAAAATATTTATTTTATCTTTCCCGTCTTATTCGAAATAACAAGAATATGTGGTTTTCGTTATGGATTTAAAGTCGCACATAAGGAAGAATAAATTGAAAAAAAAAAAAAAATAAATAAAGACATCAATTCAATGGCATTTCAAAGCTTATTCGTTGCGCAGTATAATATTAATGTGAAAATTAAAGACTATGGTTATATACGAAATTCGAGCCATCGAGAAGCTCAAATTTCTCAATAATTAAACTTACGCAGCGAGGACAAAATTAAAGTGAATAATTCTTGGCTGCCTACACCCAATTTCGCCATACTGCCGCTCACTTCAATAATACCTAAATTGAGATCTATCCACTTATTTCAGCTAGTTTGCAATCCGCAACAAACTAATAAATAAAAGTCCGCGAAATCATCCATTATGTCCGAATCAAATATTTGCGCGACCTCTCGGATGCCTGACAATGCAGCGCTATAACACGAAACACCAAAGCGATAATTCCCACACTCAACAGCTTCCGTAGATATTTCATCGATTAATCCACAAATCTCGCGAGTCCTTAAGCTCGCCGCTCTCGAAGCTTCGGCGTGGCCTTCAATTACTCCGAAGTGCGTCGACGTCGAGCGAGTGCTCCAGGATTAGCCCCTGGCGCACTCGCCCCGGTTATGATGCGACGCGACAGTTGGCCCCCGCGCAAAACAAGCTCTCCCCTCGTTACGTGTCTCCTTCTCGCCGGCGCTCCCCTGCCATCTCTTTTCAATTAAAATGAATTGGAAAACAAGTGCCGTGTGTGTATAAAGCGCCGATGATCTTTTGTTGCTCTTGGCGCTCGTCTATCTTTTTATTTTTCTTCCATCCGCTCCGCCGCTGGAGAGTCAATTTCACCCCGCCCACCCGGCTTTTATGAGAATGCAATTTTTTCTTTCCTTTTTAACATGATGTTACACACGGGGGTGGCTGGGTGAGTGCAAGCAGCGTCGGAGCATAATCAAAGTCCGGAATATGCACTTCGTGGTGCAATTGATCGAAGAAATATGGCTCGAGTTTCGGGGGCTGTTTTTTAGGGTCGGCTGCTTCACGAAGATAATTATTCTTGGCTGTGTGAGACTGATGGGCGGATTGCTCGGTAATGCCCTTGGATGATTATCGTGGACGGAAGCGAGGGAGAGAGCGCAAAGTGTACGGGACGAAGCCGGAGAGGCAAACGTCTCCGAGGTAAGTCAATTAATTCCTCGGGAATAAATCGATAATAATAATCAATGGGCAGATCCGTCGCTGTCAATGGGAAAATTGTCCATAAGAGTGTGGCGGCATTATCCGAGGTAAATCACGGCCTCCCGGTAAGCGACGGCCGTAATTCTCATCGAAACTGACGGCCACGCTGACATCCTAGCGAACCGCTCGATGCACGCCTACGAAAAAATTCTTGGCCCCCAAACAAAAACCAATTTTCATTTCCAATCTGGGCTGCGCTCGGTCCGTGTATTCGCACAGTCCTGGGTGTCCATACAAAAGGAGCGAATCGTGTCGCGCAAACTACGGGATTTAATTCCGGTAAAACGCGTGTATCGACCGTGGCGGCGGCACCTAACGCGCCTCCAGCCGCAGCCTGCCAAGGGCGATAATACGTCCTGACAGGGCTCGCACCCCCGGACCATCGCCCCTACACACCTCCCCCGTAACACCCCCATATCCTGCCCCCATCCGTGTAATAGCATTCACCAAGATTTCTTGCTCTAAAAGCTTTTTGGATCGCGGATCCCGGAGGAAATTCGATTGTCGGCTCCTGGGGGCTGGAGCTCGCTTTTTGTCGGAGTGACTTTGACTGAGATCGGTTGTAGATTTGATTAACAAGGCCCCGCTTGCATGCACGTGTAAACCGACGATGAAAGACTGCGCAAGACTGTAAGTAATAAGGTGATGATGATATAGAATCGAGAGCTGCTCCCATTGGCTCCCGACCGAGGCGGAAGAAAACAGCCCACGAAGAATAACAACGGCTAAACAATGGGAGACCAACCCCATTAACATCCTTTGTCACTCACTCTCTCTCGGCATCACAGAGATGCCAGGGCAAATTGTACATCCATCCGGCCCTCGTACAGAATTAAGTTCGTAATGCGCTCGCAGTATTGTGAAAAAGTGGAATTCGGACCTGGACGGCCCCCCGTCGACAAGTCTACACAGAATTACCCACTGATGTTATAATCCTCTCGTATTACGCCGTCACACATGCCAGCCCCTTAAGCAATGGCTTTTTATGCGCGCCCCACCCATATGCGCACTTGCCAGCCACGATTTGCCATTATCGATGCGCCCCACCACCGACACCACGAGACCACTACCACTCGACGTGATAACGGCCACGAGTCAGGCCGAGTTAAAGCGACGAGAATCTTTGAATAATCAATCGCACGCCCGATTCACTCCCTAGAAAACAATGGGAGCGAGCGATGCGGGAGCCTCGTTGTTAGCCGCGTCCTGATTTTATGCTGGAGCAACACTTGTATGGGCGAACGTATTGTCCGGCGCTCACGCGAATGCTATCTTAAGGCTATTGGCTTATGAGGGTGAGAGAAATAGGATTCGGAGTTTGGGACCCGGGCTCCTGTGCGAGCTGCCAGAGCTTCAGGACTTTAAAACGATGCCAGCATGCATTTATTATTGAATGTACTTCTTTAACAATATCGAGCGTGGCGCTGTCGGTGAATTTTTTACTCTTACTCTAGCTCAAGCAGGTCGTTTACAAAATTTGCGGCGCAAAAGTAGCTGTCTTATTGCTTACGATTGCACAAGCTTTCATCCTACGACGAGATCATCCTCAATACATTTCAATTTGCCGACCGAAGCCCGAACACTCCATCAACATTCACAGTTATTCACAATTAACAAGCACATAATTAACCCGATGCAACTTCGGCCGATAATCATAGCCAAGAACAGCGCTGCTCCTCACCACTTTGCATCCATAATCAAAGAGCCACGAATGACAATGAACTTTATTTTGCTGCCCCATTTTACGCAGTGACTAATTGTTCGCAGGTACTTGATGACGAGCGGCCTCATCGAAAGGGTGAGCCGCCATAGCCGAGCGATGATCGAGTCGGACTTCCTCCTGGAGCAGGATCGCGACTGTCCGCTGCTGCTGACCGCGTACGATTTCTTGGCCCGGGTATGCGGTCAGCTGCGACGGACCCCATTGACCTCAAGCAGCGCCTCGCACGACAATTCGTCAGTCGCCTCCGGCGAGACATCCGAGAGCATTGTGGTGTCGAACTGCGTCGAGCCGTCGACGGCCCAGGCCCATTTTCTCCAGCTCCTAGGCTCGAGCGAGGCCGCGGGCGTTGTCGGGGCCCTTTATGCGGCCATCGCCCTGACGTCCACGCCCAGTCAGAAGACCGTGTCGGCGACTTCACCGACGCCCGGTCAGCCGGGGCCACCTCTCGGCGTCAAGAGCCTCGCCTGGAAAGGCCTGAGGCTGCTGAGGAGCGTCGCCGAACTCGATCTGCAGAAGCTCCAGGTAAGTGGTGTAATAGGACTGTTTTCTCATACTGCGCTTAGGCCTCCTGTATACTCCTTAGTATTCATATGAATATCGAAGATTTGAGCTAATTATTATTATTGTCGTTTTCGCTGCTGTTATTGGATGCTGCTGTTGTTGTACAATTACAATTTTATAATATCAAAGTCAATCGATGAGTATATGAAAACAAATTGAATACATCGATGGTATATTAAACAACTTCTTTCATCTTGTGTCTTTTTTATTATTTAATTTTTAGTCGAATGTTGTAATGGGGAATTGGGAATTGATATGAGTACTGCAAGTGTGATCAAGTTATTGATGTATGTACTTGTTACAGTGGCTGTACTTTCATTAGTATTATATAGGTAGTATTGAAAATAGTAATGATAGCATTAGGGAAAGTATCTTTTTGAACAGTTAAACCTTAAAATAAAATGTTTCCACGAAGAAACATTATTCACTCAGCTGTTTACAAAAGTAGTAAAGTGAAGTTATAACTTGTATTTTAAAAAGAAAATTGTAATCGTCGTAAGAGCTCGTTGGTATAAAAGTTATACCTCTTGATCGGGACAAGATAAAACTTGGCTAATTAGATAAGATTAAATCAGCACAATTTAATTGCTGAATCGATGGACGTATATTTTTATATTCACTGGCGTTGCGATTAATATTAAATTGTATTCAAGATGCTTGGCTAACAGAAATCTCTGACCCATTAAATCTATGCAAACGCGGTTACTAAATTGCCAGGCTGCAATATAATATGAATATTATTGTTAAATGATTTATTATTTAAGGAACGAGTAATATGGATTTTAAGAGATGAAGGAGAAAAAATTTTCAATTATACTTTTTCCAATTCATGATTCTAATTCCAAAATATTGTTAAAATATAATCGTTCTTTAAGCAAATATATATATATGTATGTTATGTTTAATTCAAGCGACTATTAAATTAAGAGCAAAATAGTGAATGTAGAGTGGCGAATTTTTCTCTCCTTCTACCATTAAAGTCCAATCCAACATCCTCTTTATGATTCTAAGATATGCACTCTCGCGAATATGCGAATAATTTCCGCTCCATACTAGCATCTCGACAAAACGTCCATTACGTCGTAATTGTTGTTCCCGTCGCAGGGACCCCTCGAAAGTAATCACTTCCTCTCATTTAGACATTGAATAATTCATTATTGGTCCCTGCTAAAAAAGGGACCTCCATTTTGGCCACTTTCCTTTCATAATCCGTCGGCAGCTACAGGCGACTTTCTCCCCCGCCCCTCGTCCCGCCCCCACCCGCGGCGAACTAAATTCCCCGCGAAGATCAGTAAAAAGGGAGAGGTCATTTAATAAGTGCTCGGTCGACAGCAGCACAAAGCGATCACGGACGCCAAAGGGAATGGTTAATAAGCATCTTCGGGAACAAACCGCGACTGCGGCAGTCCCGCGGGAGCCATTCCCCCTGTAAATAAGCAGGCCGCAGGAGAGATCCGGACACTCAATTCGCGGAGACCCCCGACCGCGACATCTCAATCATCCCCTGGCCCCACTAATGGAGCTCGCAAGCATGCACCTGAGCACGCCCCTTTTGTACGAGCGTCAAGAGGAGGGTTGAGGGGGAGGCGCGGCGACCGTTATCGAAATATCATTTGATGGCGACATCTGCCCCCGCGTTACTTAGCCCGATGACCTCCTCAATTATTCATGCATGTATTCTGGTCCGCTGCCTCGGTTATGATGATCGATCTTGTATTTTTTAAGGGACTTGATTAAAGAACCCTGATGCTTGGAGAGCAGGAGGAGACGTTCGTGGTAATGTCAGGTAGTTTCCATCGAATTGAAAATTCGCCAAAAGGTTGCATGAAATATCGTTGATTTGCAACTCAGCTTCAAATTTCACTCAGTTTATTAATATTCTTATATACAGTTTTCGTTTTGTACAATTGGCCGCTCCTTAATTCAAAAGAAAAAGAAGAGAAAATCCGCCTGTATCAGAATGAAATTGAACACTTTTTATAATTATTCATGAAGCATTATAGTACATAAAACGACGTGGTTGACCTTAACTAAGCTACAATAGTATTTGATATTAGATTACAATGTTTATACTGTATGCATTATTTAACAGATGCTGCTAATGATAAGCCCTAAGTAATATAAGTAATATTTGCAATTACGCAAAACTATTATATGATTATATTGTCTGATCCAACGTATATGAGTTTTAATTGAGGCACGTGAGTTTTGGGTAACTATAAAGCTCCATAAGCAGGGTTAAGAAGAGACATTGGAGTTCGCGATTACCAATAACATAAAGCAATCTCGACAAATCTTTTAAAGTTCAAGCGATTATACAAGGATTATAAATATCACAAGTAATATGTATAAAATTGCGAAGGGTACTAGTAACGTCCAAGTTTGTCATATTGTTTATAACGCAATAAAAGTAATAGGCCGAGTTTTGTAATCTTTAATTAAGTATCCTTCGTTCACAATCTCATGTTGAATGGGTTAGCTTGTCTCTTGTCTCGTCTCTCTATCTCTCTTTCTCTCTCTGTATCCGTCTGTCTGTCTGTCTGTCTGTTTGTCTGTCTGTGTCGGGTAATTGCGCCTGATAGACACGAGCTCGATTTGCTGCTGTAAAAAAGGAACGCTACTACCGTCGGCTCCCCATTTTCGAGCCGCTTTCCGCGTGAGTCAATTAAGCAATTAGGATCTTCTCGTAGACGATGCCTGACGCGGGCAACGAACCCCTTTTCCGCGGGTGTCCTGCGCACATAGACACTGCAACTTGACGTACAAAGCTTTCCACGCCACTCACGTCTCACCGGTTCAATCTAATCGACACCCATTTAAGCTTGCAAAACTACTGAGTTTTCTCATTTCGCCACTAAAGATCTGAGCTGGAAATAGCGCGATCGACAATTGGTAATTGAACTTAATCCTCATTGTGCAATGCTCTGCCTCCTTTCGAGCCTTTCCGTTTTTTTGGTTTTTTTTTTAATTTTGCTTTTTTTAACGGAGCCGGTTAACAGATCGGGCGTCGCTTACTTAATGCCTTCTTACTAAAAGAGACTATATGCTTTGATAATTTTATCATGATTTTTTTTTATACTTCTCCTTACAAGGTGATTCGTGTTGTTATTATTATTATTATTATTATTATTATTGTTGTTGTTGTTGTTGTTGTTGTTGGTTGTTGTTGTTGTTATTACATTGGTTCAGCTTTAAGGAGCAGCTAACTTTGGTGCCTTGAATATTTGAGTTAATTAGCCTTTTCTATTTGCTTTATTAAAACAAAAAGAAATCAAAAGAAACAAAAAAAAGTACACATAATCTAATTTTGCATATGTGATTTACTATTCCTTTGATGCCTTTTCTACTAAAATAACTTACATGTTTTGTAAATATGGGATAAATCAAGCGAATCGATCGTCTAATTAAACATTCTGTAAATATTTGGAGAGCGTAAGCAGGTTTCGGGTAATATTTATCAGCCTATTAATGTATGGCCGCTTGGTAAAAAGAAATATTATATTCAGCTTCGTATTACGCGCCTAATCAAAGCATCTTGCGGGTGAATTTTAAGTTTAACTGTAAATTAATAGCTTTACATTCCCAAGCAGACATGAAAACGAAAGTTTTAATGGTTTCGTTTATACTTGTTCAATTGATTATTATGTATATTTCGAGATTCAAAGCACATTATTTCCATCCTAAGCCACAATTCAGCTCCTCTTCTTTTTCGCTCGGACGTCTATAATGAATAATTTTTTTCGTCATAATAAAAAGTATTTACATTCAATTAAGAGTACGAACTTTTAAAACTTAAAATTAACTTTCTCGTTGCCGCTTTCCATCGATTAGCTTACAAAGATACTCAGATCCCGTAAAGAGAATTTTTCACAGTATAAATAAAATTATTTATGTACGTGCACTTTTCCAGGCATGCTTACATTAGAATGATAATTCATAACTACGCAAATAAAACAACAACTTTTAAGGCAGCCCTTTTACATCCGCTCCATCAATTTGCAGCCGTTGAATCTTCGCAGATGAACACCAAAGCAAAACAGAGCCTAACATAATTGATTGCATTACGGACGTAAAGCACCGAGGAAAAGGATACCACGTTGAAAATGAAAGCCTTCGCTATTCGTTACAGAATCTCCTTGGCGCCGAAGGGACGAATTTACAATGGCGGCTAATAGCCAGCCACCTTATCACAAGGCTGTCGCGGGACGTGCCCGACAAGACGGAAGCCTTCCACGGGGTGAACAGTATGGTTCTGCTGAACGAGCTCTTCGTCGTCCTCGGCTACTTCGCTCTCAACAATCTTGAGAATCAGGTAGGTACGAACAGCGTATGTCCCGTAGAGTTGCCGCGGCGACTCGAAGGCCATAATTTGCTGCCGATAATGCAATTTAAGCGGTAGAAACGAATGACTTTCCACAAAAATGGAGATGAGCGTTTACTGTAATATAATCGATAGCCTGCCACCAGGGAATAAGGACTTCATAAGCATTTGCATATTGTTGATTTGAATCGTGTATCTGGGCAAGTATGCATGCGTGAATTTAAAAAAGACGTTGACAATTTTCACAACTATCATTGGTAATTTTTACCTCTCGATCGGTGCTGAGTCGAGGAGAAACGGGCGCGATGTCGTACAAAATGGGTCGTCGTCGTGGTCTTTGTCCTCTCGTGGTCGTCGTCGCCGTGGTCGTCGTCATCATTATCATCGTCATCGTCGTCGTCGTGGCTCAAGTCGAGCAAAGAAGGAATCGGGTAAGATCGGCCGCGTGACTCACCCGCCGATCTCTCGCTTCTGACCCTCGGCTTCTTTCCACTTCTTTCTTTTTACTCGGAGCGCCGGCGGCAGCGTTCTAATCTCGACGGAGGCGCAGCTCTTGAATTCCGGAGGCCTCCCCGATTTTCGTCGTACGGCCACGGGTTTCAATCAGGCCCTCTCGCTCTTTCCTTTTATTCGTTTCCGCCCGACGGAGACTCGAGTTTATCGTCCGGCTGGAAAAAAATTTATCGAGCGCCAGGCGGAACGAGAGATCCCGAGGAGTCAGGTATCCGGCCGTTGGGTCGAGACATTTGCCAAACACTAAAATACTTAATTAGGTTGTAAATTCTTGCGCCCGGACAAATCTACGCCCCGCTAATTACGTTCATTTTTATTCGTGCGTTATCGGTCTCGCGAGATATTGGGAGCCATTGGTCCTTCGAGTCGCGCGAGCTCCTTTTAATCGAGATGCAACGATTGCTCACCGAGCACAAAATATCGGGATATTGCTATTCCAAGACAATCGTTATGTTGATCACTAAATTGTGTTGCAATTTGCGATTATTGGTACTGACAAAGCGTCGCACGGCTGTTTGTGAAATGTTGCCGAAGCTCGTCGATCGAGGCTGAGATTTATATTATTTCGCGTTTCCACGCATTTCAAACGAAGCGTATCCCTCAGTCTTCTTCATTAGTGGGACTAGTTATTTTGAAAGATTAGTATTGAGAAACCGCAATTTGACGAGAGGATACGTATTATTTTAAATAGCTTATTAACATTATATTACCAAACCACAATGGCAAGATATTAATTATTTGATAAATAATCGGCTTAGGATGTCCTTCGTGCATTATAATACAAATTCTGTTGATTTAATTATTGATTTATACAAAACAAAAAAAAAATACAAAAAAACGGATAAAGGAAGATAAATTGAAGAATAAAAGGATAGGACCAACGAAATGTAAACGTAACTCGATCTAGCGAAATAAATCTCTATTTTCACGGATTAACATATATTTGAGCCTATGTGCTAGCCAGAATTATTGATGAGGTGATGCTGCCAAGCGGATTTAGATTTGAAAATTTGTAAATTAGCAAGAGAAGTAGCCAATATAAACAGGAAGTTCAGCATTAGTCTTAACGGGATGAAATTCCTTTTTTTCCGTTAAGTTATGTAACATCTTTTTTCATAAAATTTGTCGTTTTCAATTTCTTTCATTTATATTCATCTATTAAGTTTTACGAAAGTCAAATTTGGTTTCCATAACTGAATTGTCTTGTTTATTTGTTTAATTTTATTAATACATTGCGCTTATAACAATTTGTAAATGTTAACGAGCCTCTTTATGACTAGATTTATTCAATGAATATAAAACTTATATCAGTAATTTCCGTGTACTTGATTGATAATCCCGAATATTTATAATGAAATATTTAATTTTGTCCATAAATTATTATATGTAGACGTTATAGCATATCCCGTTTGATGGAAAATAAACCAATGATCAGTGGCTTCAGTGTGTTAATTTAATGCGGCAAAGAGTCAATTATACAAAAATTATGTAAATTATCCATTATCAAATTTGGAAATTATCTATTTTGACAAATATTGTGAATCCAACCATTTTTATTGTTTAAGTATAACTTGTTGTCCGTAATTTATCAATTACCATCGTAATCAATGGCATTTACTTGCATAGTTTTACTATAAAATATTTCTACGTTTCTCAAGTAAATCGACCGATGATACATTCTTTGCACTTTGTATTTATTACATTTGTAATTCGTATCAGCTAATAAATATTGCTTTACGAAACAACACGCTTGGATGTTAACCGATCGATTTTTAAATAATGCAGATGAAAATTCTCTCACTCGACATTTAATACTCTTCAACAAAATTTTTGCTTGAGATCTTCTCGGTTGATAGATCTCCCCTCCATTTTTTTTCTATCTTGATTAGCATCTTGAAATTATTTAAATTGCATTTAATATATGTTATAAATGTTATATGACTTATTAAAATATAATGCTATTAAATAGTCGGCTGATTAAATGGACAGTTTTTGAGAAGCTGCTTTAGCCGTCATATAGTTATAATGGAGAATCTTGCCTCAACTAATATAATAGAAGCCATTTGAGTATTTGGAAATAAGATTTACAAATTCTTAACATTGACGGACGATATTCCAAAAGATAAAAGCGCACTCGCTCCCAAGAGGCACCCGCGCGTATTAAGGTAATCTAGTTAGTTGGAATTTAGCAATTTGTTAGAGAAAAATCAGCGAGCAAAACTTGAGATTATTTTTGGCATTTTAGTAATAACAAACAGTGGATGAACGGGGGATTGGCTTATTATAAGCCCAAGCATTTTCGACTTTTAATCGCATTCCTCATTGCCCATCTAATTGTTGATTTGCATGAAGCGCGCGTAAGCGAGCGACAAATATCAGCTGAAGGCCCAATGTAATACGACAAACAAGAAGCTTTAAACAAATGCACAAGGCCCGCTACGATATAAATAACTTATACGTAAAATTTTTTCCTCGACGGCAGCGAAAAACCGCCTCGGAAATTCTTCTTTATCTCTTATCAGTGGCGTCTCATAATTCATCTGCCGAAGAAACCGGCCGACTAATGCGTCGACTTTTGAGATTTTCGACAGAATGTCGAAGAGCAGCGCGCGCAAATAAAACGAAACAAAGCCGCGCACGGGGACAGAGGCGCGATCCTCTCCACTTTTTACTCCTCGCCTGCTATCCTCCATGCTCCACCTCGGCTCCTACGTCTCCTTTTTTTCTCCTCCTCCTCCTTTTCGTGCTTTTTGCGCCTGTCGGTCGGTCAACTCGCGAGAGCCGCCCGCGTCTTATCGCGTCGGAGCGTTTGTCGCTCGGGATTTTTATGCAAAGCAGGTGGGGCCCGGGGTCCGTGGGTGACGAGCGCCGGGCACGAGGAGGAGAGGTATTGCGGGGAAATTTGGGGAGACGTCGAGAGCGGAGACGCGGGCCCGCGACTGAATTCAAAGTGACACCGCGACTCGCGGCCTTCAAAACACAAATGACAATGGCGGGACACGCTATTATATCACTTGCATGGGCTTTAGCTAATGACGCTTTCAAAAACATTCGAGAGGCATTTTAATTGTGCGTGTGACGGTGCGCGAAAGTGTCGGAGCCGGACATTGTTTGAGAGTGTGCTCATCGATATCAATGTTTTGAAGACTTATTTATTGCCTTATGAAGCGCACGCTATTTATTGTACTTTGTATTGTAATCTCTTTAAAATTAGCGCATTAAAATTGTAAGGCTCAGTGAGTCGTGCGCTTCTTACTTTGAGATATCTTGAAATAGGCTTAAAAGTGCCATGAGAGAGGATGCCACGGCCCCTCGTGTTCTCAGCATTAGAATTACTCTTTTTGACATACGGGAACAAACGCTATCATCCTCCTGCCGATTTTACAAACATCAGCGCCTACCTTATAAGCCTTCTGATCGAAACTGACATACTCGACTCACTTGAACGGCACATTACAAGTGTACTTAATTTAATGAAGCGAGAGTGTCGTGAATTGCATTGGCAATCAGCTGCGGCATATTGTCGCCGTATGCATGTCCTTCGATTCATCTCGGGCGGACATTGAAAAGTGGACCGCCGCAGGCATCGGTGCCCTCCATCAATGAACCGGAAATTCCAGGCCGTGTAGCGCACAGGGGGCATGAGCCTTTTTATATTTCACGCCCTCCTCGTCCCGGCCGGCGTACACGAAAATCCCTCTGCCGTTAAAATCGGCGCGTAAGCGCCGAAACATGAAAAAGGAGCGAACAAGCCGTTAGACACAACACACTCAGCGCGGACCTCCCCATCGACAAGCTCCGTCCATCTACAGGGCCTGAGATATATTTACTCGCGACATATATTCCCTCCTCGTCAGCGGGTCCCTACTCTATAACTTTCTTGAGTGCATGCCCGGCGCCCCGAGCCCTCACTCTTAAAAGCCTCTCCCGTCTTTTTTCCCCGAGCGGCGAGACTGCAATTTATCTTCTGGCAAGGTAACTGTACCGGTGACAAGAATCCTCAGGGCTTACACGTAAGGAGTGCGCTCCTTGCGCCGACGCTTGTTTTCCTTGGCTTCTTAAAGGCGCTGCTTGGCTCGGCTCGCCACCGCGAAAACTTCTGTTTTATCATATTGGAAATTTTAGTTTCCGTGTACCATGTCGGAAACTTAACGAGTTGGTTTATTACGGACGTTGGAGTGACGATTTGACCCTATGCATTTTGCTGTATTTGGAATGGTGAGAATGGCGTGGGACAATTAAAGATTTCTTGGAGGAGGTGCTTGCAATTTCCAACTTATTGCGCAACTGTCTACGCATTATTCGCTGTATTATTATCTATAATCGTATTAGGGATGAAGGTGGTAGGCCTTCTCAAATTGTAGAACGCTGCGATGCTTTTAATGTGCAAGTAAATCTTAAATTCTTGCCCACCATTTTTGATAAAGAGAGCTGTTGTGCGAATTGTCATTATACGAAATCAACGACTATAATGTATTTTAATGGTACGTACTTAATCGATGTGTACTAAATATGACAAATTAATGCCGTGAATTTTAGTAATTAAAGCAGTTGAAGCTTCCAGGAAATATATTAATTAGCCAACGAAATTATAAATACTCTCTAGTCAAATGTCGTGCAGTAAAGTTCACTATATATATATCTATCTATATATATATATATACATATATTCACGGCGTCTGTATTGGGTTTCTTATTTATTTTTATTTTAATGACCATTGACTTCTATTACATTCGTCGATAATATTTTAAAGAAAAAGAGACGAAAATATCTGCTTAATCCATAAATGTGATTTTATTGGCTTATCCGTTTGAATAAATTAGACACTTTAAGCCTTGACGCGGATTTAAAAAATAAAACTTTCTAGTTCTAGAAAAATAATTAAGACATATAAAGTTTTGTAAAAACAAGTTCGGTTAACATTAAAGGTGAGATATCTACGAAAATACTTTACTATTCAGAACTTTTTTAGGGCGTAGATGTAATTTTATAATATGATGGTGTTATAGAAATTTTTTTAAATTACCGTGTATCGGTAGAATTTTAATGATACATTAGCATGACTTGTATTTCCAGATGTAGTATTTTTTTCTTTAGGCAAAAAATCTTTAAATAAAAGAAACTTACGTATAAAAAAAGAATGACTTCTGTATTACAAACAAATTGTTGTAGTAACGAACAGTCGTAATACTGAAATTGTCTGTAAAATAGGTAATTAAACATATGTAAAATTAAATGGGCGTAAGTGTAATTGTCATTTAGTTTAATTTTCCCGGCATTAGAATTAAAAGAAAAAAATATCAATAGAGAACATTATTAAATGCCAAATAAATTAACGAGGAGAGCTCATTCATTATGTCGATTAATCCTGTCGACTTTGACAAAAATACTTAACCGAAGTGAAAGACTTTCGCCAATTTCATAAAAACAAAAACCTTGCTACATGATTGTTTCGATTAATTGCACAACACTCGTTAGATAATATTATAAATACTTACATTATTTAAATGCATTATTTAAATGCATGGAGAAAAAAAATAGTATAAGCAATGCATTCTTAAATTATTTAATCTGTTGTTTGCAAAATAATAATCTAAAAGATAGTTATTTTTTAAGAACAAACTTGAAATTAGTGTTATACTTTAAATATAATTCTCAAATTATTTATATAAATAAGAAGAACGTACAAGAGTGTACAATTTTTAGGAAAATTATTTACCGATTTAAGGATACAAATGAATTGTCCATATTTCACGAATATCTTATAAGAATGTAAATAACTTCAAAATTTAATTTAGCTATAAAATCACTCAAAAGTGTACTTAATGAATAATTAGGTAATGATATATTGGGAGAGTCCGTTTAATAATCCGTTTAATTTATTATCACATGCACTTTAAATTACCGTTGACGTTACGAGTGATGAAAATAAAAAGCACTTGCAAAGTATCTAAG